>CACVCL010019762.1:0-98069 GCA_902729485.2 Mus minutoides | reverse complement strand
TTTAGATAGCTCCCATCACATTTTCACTTCTTGCCATAAAAAGAAAGGCATGGATGTGCCTATCTATGTTCCCACTGTTAGCTGCTACACTTCGCTATACACAGCCTCTGCATTTCAGTCAGGGGCTCCTCATCCAGGATCTCAAAGGTAGAAATTGTTAGACATATAAAACCTCTAGCTTTTATGTTAAGTTTCAGTATGCCTTTGAATTCTTATGTGCTGGAATGGATGAATTGGAAGGAGATAATTCAAAATAGCTGCTAGGCATGGAGATGTTTCTGAATCTGTTCCCATCAAGGAAATTCTCCCATCTATAGCTTTCTGAGAACTCTATTCATACACACAAAAGGCCTGAAATTTCATAGGACGTTCTGGCCTCTAAACTGCTTTGTCTTTCTTTCCAGCCCCCGTGGATAACTCTGTGATCTGTGCTTATTTTCTCTGACATCTCATCTATGTTCATCTCTGACTGCTTGATTTTTGATCCACTACCTGTCCTGCCAGTGACAGGTGGTAAATGATTCATAGTGAACCTCCCATGCTCTTCCTGGTGGTGTCTTCTCTCTGACCTTGGTTAAATGGATACAGTTCTACAGTGAAGTATCCTTCCTTTTAATTGTGTCCTTTCTTAGACCTAAAAAAATATCCCAGGGAAAGACAAGTCCTGTGAACATTATTCATGCCCATTTTCTGCCTCTTTAGATGTATTCAAGATTTGAGCTCTTTGCTCAAAAGAGAATGCAGAATCAAGCCTGCCACATAAATGATGATAGTATTAATGGGATCAGTTAAGTAGTAATGCATTTGGGGATTAGGGGCAATATATATTAACTCAAGAATCAACCATATATGGAGATCCAACTGCTGAGGTTTGTATTACTATATGAACTCCAAAGAGTCACATTTTATTCAAGAGAAAGTACTACAGTTTCCCTCATGCCATTTTATGTTTTCTTGTGGTTGTCAGGTAAATAATATTTTCAAACCTTATAATATCAAGAGAATCTAGAAAAAAAGATGTTGGAACTATCTAGTAAGCTTCACAAGCATTGATTCCTGGAGTGAATGTATATTGCATATTCTTTTTTTCTTCTAATCTTGTGAGTGGAAATAGAATGATGGCGAGAAAGTAAGTCATTACACTCAGAGTCCATCACTGTATTTTAAAAAGAACGAGTGAAGAGTTACAATCCCGTATTTGTTTCCTTAAGTGGAATAATTAATAAAAAAGATGCATAAAAGTGAAGGCACTATGGAATTAGCTAGCACCAACTAATAACATATTTTTGAACATAGATTGTCATCATTTTCTTAAGAACAATTCTATAGCACATTCAGGGATTTAACTCAGGATTTTGCTTGTAAAATAAGAAATTAAACAGTTAATTACCTGAATAAGAAACTCCAGAGAGAAGCAATCTGTGTCTCTAGTATCAGGGCAAGAGAATCTCATATTTATCACAACACTGGGAAAATAAAAAGGATAGCTAGTTATTAGAGTAGTTATCTATTCTAAATGAGGAATTGAATAATCTTGAATGTTATTTCAAAAAAATGGAAGTCTGAATATTTTGAATAGGAAAAGTTGTTATGATAATTTCATCAAGTACAGACTCTCTGAGAGGTTAGTATTATACTGATTTGGTAGGTTAAATCAAGCTTAAGAATGTCTTATGTAACTAATCAGAGAGGCAGGTGCCAACTGAGCTGTAATTCAAGCCTAAAGTGGCCTGATAAGAGAGTTTCTCCTTGTTCTAGTCAGGAAGTGAAGGCACATGGAAGGCAAAATAGGGAACAGAGAGATGAAAAAAACAAGACTCTGTTAAGAAAGTCCTCCACTCAGTACTCATTGACATCAGTATACATATAGAAGAAAGGTGAAAGATAAAAGAACTAATGGATTATATTGAGATCAGTACTTCATTTGTAAAGCAAAGGCAGATACAATTGCACAGCATATTGATGATGATATTTAAATTATTACAAAGATATAATTCATTCTAGTTCCTTCTTTCCTTCCTTTCTTCCTTCCTTCCTTCCTTCCTTCCTTCCTTCCTTCCTTCCTTCCTCCCTCCCTCCCTCCCCCCCCTCTCTTTCTTTCTTTCTTTCTTTCTTTCTTTCTTTCTTTCTTTCTTTCTTTCTTTCTTTCTTTCTTCTTTCTTCTTTTAAACTCCAGATTTTACTCCCCTTCCAGTCCACCTTCCAACTGTTGTACATCCCATACCTAAAACCTACTCCCTGTTTCCACAAGGATGTCCCCACTACTCATCACCCACCCAACAAGACCTCTAAACTCTCTGGGGCCTCCAGTTTCTTGAGGGTTAGGTGCATCTTCTCTGATTGAACCTAGATCCAGCAGTCCTCTACTGTGTACATGTTGGGGGCATAATATCAGCTGGTGTATGATGTCTGGTTGGTAGTCCAGTGTCTGAGAGATCTTGGGTGTCCAGGCTAATTGAGACTGCTGATCCTCCTACAGGATCACCCTCCTCCTCAGCTTCTTCCTGCTTTCCCCTAATTCAACCACAAGGGCCAGCAGCTTCTGTGCATTGATTGGGTATAAATATCTGCATCTTGACCTGATAAACAGTCAAAGGCACTTTAACTTACTTGAACCAGATATAACAGACATAATTCCAAACTGAATAAAAGTTATAAATCTATTGAGTGTGGCAAGAAGCTCAGTTAAACTTAAAACATAAATTCTAGCAAAGCAAAGATATAAATACTTGACGAAAGAAAAGGTGAATTATCCCATTTTCATGCATATTAACAAGATGAATTGTGATCCTCCTGAAACTATAGAGGTGTTCTAGCCCTTGCAGATCCCATCTAATATCTTAAGAAGTACGTGATGGGAAAACATAATTGTTGTTTTAAATTTTTTTTCAGTTAAAGTAAAAGTTTCTAATTCCAAATACTGTAGACTAGTGAACTCCAAATTATGGAAAGGGCTCTTGTCCGTGAATTTATACTTGAGACAAATATGAGGTTTTCTCTCACACTATAAGAGTTTACCTCTATTCTTTGTTATTCTTTTAAAAATATGGCAACAAATAAAACTGTTGCACACAAAAACACAAGGGTGCATGAGCTCCCCGCCATGTTATAGCAGTTCTGTTTAGGACCAGGAGTATCCCTTTCTCGAGAAGATGGTTTCAGGGAATTTTCTTGAGGCCTTAGTACTATTATGGTGGCTGGAAGTTTACTTCAATATCATGGCAAATGTTTACTTAGTAATAATTGTTAGTTATTATGTGTGAGTGCTTTATGATTAAGCAACATGCTCAGTGTCAAAAGGTAGAACATTTTCCATTCATTCTTTCCTTCATTAGCTTTAGGGGATTAGAAGAAGAGAACACAGCATGCCAATTCTTTATAGATTATTGCAGTTGATGATAGATCAGCTGTCTGTGGAGACAGCAAGCCAATGAGGCAGAGTGATCACTGCTATCTCCTGATCTTCAGCAAAGTCACTTAAGAAACAAAGCATTGTCAGACACATATGTTATACCTCTGGGAGGGAAAAAAGCACTGTGATTAGAAATAACTTTATCGAGTGGTTGTACCAGCTTGCAATCCCACCAACAAAGAAGGAGTGTCTTTCTTTCTCCATATCCTCACCAGCATCTGCTGTCACCTGAATTTTTGATCTTAGCCATTCTTACTGGTGTGAGGTGGAATCTCAGAGTTGTTTTGATTTGCATTTCCCTGATGATTAAGGATGTTGAACTTTTTTTTTTTTTCAGGTGCTTCTCAGCCATTTGGTATTCCTCACTTGAGAATTCTTAGTTAACTCTGTACCCCATTTTTAATAGGGTTATTTGATTTTCTGGAGTCCATCTTCTTGAGTTCTTTATATATATTGGATATTAGTCCCCTATCAGATTTAGGATTGGTAAAGATCCTTTCCCAAACAGTTGGGGGCATTTTTGTCTTATTGTCAGAGTACCCATCAGTGCTATGTCTCTTGTTGCATATGTAGCAGAGGATGGCCTAGTCGGCCATCAATGGGAGGAGAGGACCTTGGTATTGTGAAGATCATATACCCCAGTACAGGGGAATGCCAGGGCCAGGAAGCAGGAGTGGATGGGTTGGGGAGCAGGGTCGGGGGAGGGGATAGGAAGCTTTGGGGATAGCATTTGAAATGTAAATGAACAAAATATCTAATAAAAAAGAAAAAAAGAAGAAAAGAAATAACGTTCTCATTTACTTGTCAGCAGATTAAGAGAGACATAAATTCAAGATTCTCATAGTTTCAAATGAGAAAATTAGAGTAAGTGAACTTTTACAGGAGGCACTATAGGCTTCAATGTCAGCAGAACAAAAAGAGGAATGTGTCCTCTAGTAAATAAATGGTTGAAAATTCTGTGTATATATCTGTGATTATACAAGAAATTAAAACTAAAAGCAGCTTCAAGTAGAGGCAGTCACCTTCATTTGTTTTATTTTTAAATATCACTGCAATATATACTTGTTTGGGAATTATAAGCAGGCACGATAATTGAAATATCCTAATTTGAGAAGAAAAACAATGCATATAAATGGAGGAGCATAAGAACTAAATCATACCATACCATAAAAATCTATACATCGCCAGACAGTTTTATTGACTTATTTTTTTTTAATTTCCTAAAATATATTTTAAAATTTTCTTTCTTCTCCCTACCTACTTTGATATCCCCTCGCTGTCTACATGTCTATGCACATTTAACTTTTTCTTTCTCTCTAAAAACCAGTAAGCAAGGGCCGGTTCACACACAAAAATTATGGGGTTTCTTTTGTGTTGTCCAACTACATGTGAGCATGAAGCCTGGCCTAGGGTGTGGTTGATATACCCTATGTTGTTTCATGAAAGAAACCTTTTTCTTTCCCACAAATGTCTCAATTCCAAAGAGCTTTTTGGTTTAGTGTTTATTTTTGGGTCCACCTCACCTTCTCAGTGCTGGGATATTGTCTGGCTCACACTTAATGCAGGCCATGTACGTGCTGTCACAACCTCAGTCAGTTCACATGTGCCTCAGAGCAGTTATTATCTGAAAATTCTATTCCCTTGGATGTATCCATCAACACTACCTCTTTTGGAATATTTCTGCCTCTTTCTTTCTACACAGATCCCTGAGCCCAGAAAAGAAGGTTGTGATAAAGATACACAACTTTAAGCTCAATATTCCAAAGTATCCCGTTCTCATAAAGTGTCCAGGTGTGGGTCTCTGTGTTAATTACCAATTGCAAACAACAACAACAACAACAACAACAACAACAACAACAACAAAATTTTTGTGAGAGGCTGACCAATGGGCTGAAGAGATAGCTAGCAGTTAAGAGCACTGACTGCTCTTCTAGAGGTCCTGAGTTCAAATCCCAGCAACCCCATGGTGACTCACAACCATCTGTAATGAGATCAGATGCCCTCCTCTGGTGTATCCGAAGACAGAAACAGTGTACTCATATAAAATAAACAAATAAATGCATCTTTAATAAAGGGCTGAGTAATATGCTAATCTGTAAATTTAGTAACACAATAGAGTCAAAATTTAATATGTTTGTTTCAATATTTTTGTTCTTAATACTCTGGTAAAAACTTTAAGAAAAACATAATAGCTATTTCTTTCATTTGTTGGGCAAATTATTGATAGAATGTTGAATGAGAAGTGTTCATAAGAAGATTTTAAAATTAGTTTACCAGTTCATCAATAATTATTTTCAATTGGACTTTTTTTTATAGTTGTTTCTATAATTACATTATACGTTCTTCCTATTTCCCCAATTTATTAATGACTCCATCAAAAATTACTGGTGTTTTTATGAAGTCAAGGCAGTATATATAAATTAATTCTTGTCTAATTATTAGTATTTTCATAGTACAGAAATTTATTATTTCGATAAGTCTCTATGTTATAGATAAATTTCTATTGATTTGAAAATAACAAAGCAACATTGGGTACAAAAACATTCATTTAGCTTAAATTTTCAGCTCATAGTTCATCTGTGAGGGATGTAAATGTTAAGAGTAAAGAAACTGAAGGTATTATTCTGCCAAGGCAGGCATTCCTCCTACTCCTTTGACCAAAACATCCATTTCACAGCCAAATGTTACCATGAACCACATATGCTGCTTGCTATTTTCTTGTTCAAAGAGAGGGCTAGTTTTTGTATGTAGTTCAGGATCACCTTCCTAAAGAATGATGCCTCCTACAACAGGCTTGTTTCTCCTAAATCAATTAGCAATCAAGGTAATTTCTGACAGAGATGCCTGCAAGCAAAGGTTATCTAGATTATTACTCATTTGAGAATTTCTGCTGGTAATTCTAGTCAATTTGTCATTAAAATTCCCCAGAACATAATCTAATAAACTATGCTAGTTTGTGCTTATTAGTTAACAGGCTTACTAAATGAACTTTTTTTCCACTTACAAATATATTTCTTTTTTTATTAGATACTTTCTTCATTTACATTTCAAATGCTATCCCCAAACTCCCCTATATTCTCCCCCAACTTTATTCCCCTACCCACTCACTCCCACTTCTTGGCCCTGGCGTTGCCCTTTACTGGGGCATATAAGGTTTGCTAGCCCAAGGAGCCTCTCTTCCCAATGATGGCCAACTAGGCCATCTTCTGCTACATATGCAGCTAGAGACAGGAGCTCTGGGGGTACTGATTAGTTCATATTGTTGTTCCACCTATAGGGTTGCAGACCCCTTCAACTCTTGGGTACTTTCTCTAGCTCCTATATTGGGGGCCCTGTGTTCCATCTGATAGATGACTGTGAACATACACTTCTGTATTTGCCAGGCACTGGCAAAACCCTCACAGGAGACAGCGATATCAGGGTCCCTTCAGCAAAATCTTGCTGGCATTTGCAATAGTGTCTGCATTTGGTGGCTGATTATGGGATGTACCCCTGGGTGGTGGAGTCTCTGGATGGTCCATCCTTTCGTCTTAGCTCCAAACTTTGTCTCTGCAACTCCTTTCATGGATATTTTATTCCCTATTCTAAGGAGGAATGAAGTATCCAAGTGTTAGTCTTCCTTCTTGATTTTTCTTGTGTTTTGGGAGTTATATCTTGGATATTCTAGGTTTCTGGGCTAATATTCACTTATCACTGAGTGCATATCAAGTTACTTCTTTTGTGGTTAGGTTACCTCACTAAGGATGAAAACCTCCAGATATATCCATTTGTCCAAAAATTTCATAAATTCATTGTTTTTAATAATAGAGTAGTATTCCATTGTGTAAATGTACCACTTTTTCTGTATCCATTTCTCTGCTGAAGGTCATCTTGGTTCTTTCCAGCTTGTAGCTCTTATAAATAAGGCTACTATGAACATGGTGGAGCATGTATCCTTATTACCAATTGGAACATCTTCTGGGTATATGCTCAGGAGAGGTATTGCTGGATCTAGCAGTAATACTATGTCCAATTTTCTGAGGGACCGCCAGGCTGATGTCCAGAGTGGTTGTACCAGCTTGTAATCCCACCAGCAATGGCGTAGTGTTACTCTTTCTCCACATCCTTGCCAGCATCTGCTGTCACCTTAATTTTTGATCCTAGCCATTCTGACTTGTGTGAGGTGGAATCTCAGGGTTGTTTTAATTTGCATTTCCTCAATGATTAAGGATGTTGAACATTTTTGGAAGTGCTTCTCAGCCCTTCAGTATTCCTCAGTTGATAATTCTTCGTTTACCTCTGTACCCCATTTTTAATGGGGTTATTTGAATTTCTGGAGTTCAGCTTCTTGAGCTCTTTGTATATGTTGGATATTAATCCCCTACTCCAGTTGTTTGAGACCTACAAAAAGAAAACCTCTGCATCTGCTACATATGTGTTTGCAAGTCTAGGTCCAGCCTGTGTTCTTTGGTTGGTGGTTTAGACTTTTTTTTGTTTTGTTTTGTTTTGTTTTGTTTTGTTTTTCTGTGTCCTTTTCTTTCTTTCTTTTTTTTTATTATTTTGAGTTTCCCTTCTTTTTTTCTCTTTATTAGATATTTTCTTCATTTACATTTCACCTGTTATCCAGAAATTTTCTCTTACCCTCCCGCGTCCCCGCCCTGCTCCCCTACCCACCCCCTCCCATGGCCCTGGTATTCCCCTGTACTGGGGCATATAGAGTCTGTATGACCAAGGGGCCTCTCCTTCCAATGATAGCCAACTAGGCCATCTTCTTCCTTATATGCAGCTAGAGACATGAGCACAGGGGGAACTAGTTAGTTCATGTTATTCTTCCACCTAGAGGGTTGAAGACCCCTTCCGCTCCTTGGGTACTTTCTCTAGCTCCTACCTTGGGAGTCCTGTGTTGCAACTAATAGCTGACTGTGAGCATCCACTTCTGTGTTTACCAGGCACTGGTATAGCCTCCCACAAGACAGCTATATCAGGTCCCTTTCAGCATTATCTTGCTGGCATATGCTATAGTGTTTATTTTGGTGGCTGATTATGGGAGGGATCCCTGGCAGCTGCCGTCACTGGTTGGTCCATCCTTTTGATTCAGCTTCACANTTAATAGTGTAAGGGATTGGTGCTTGCCAATGGGATAGGTTTCAAGTTAGCTCTGTTATTGTTTGGCTATTCTCTCAGTCTCTGCTCTATCTCCTATGCCTGTATTTCTTGTAGACAGGATAAATTTTGGAGAGAAAGGCTTGTGGGTGAGTTGTTGTCTCTATCACTCCACTGGGGTTTCTGTCTGACTACAGGAAGTGGCCCTTCACATTCTAGGAAAGATGGCCAAATGACCATGAAAGTAAATGGAAACCTGCAATTGACAGGGGTGAGAAGGTGAGAGGCATCTCCAGGATAAGACAGAGATCTGGGATAAGCATGACACCCAAAACTCACTAGGGATGACCTTAGCTGTGTCTCACAACACTGGGGATATAGAACATTTAACTATTTTAAACAATGTGATGCTTACAAATTTTATCTTCAGCAATCACTTGAATACAATTTGAACTTCAATATATATCTTTCTTATTATCTTGCCATATTTTTCGGAGCTACCCACCATCAACAATTAATATAATCCCAGTGTTATACAAGCAGTTTATATTTCTGCAAATAATATATAAGCCAAACTACTTCCACATTTATAGGTAAACTAGGATTTGTATCACTATTTAACTTTTTTCCTGCATTTATTTATTATTTCTTCCTTGAAGTTTGGTTATGTACTTTCAATAGTTAATAACAATTGTGCATACTATGCATTTTCAGCTGCTATACTTGTTTTAATATTATATATTTATGAATTGAATATAAATATTCTGTGTTACATGCTTCAAAGTGTTGCCAATAGTTATACTTTATGACTATCAGAAAATCCATATAATGTAGTCAGTTTATTACCCACTGCTTTGTAGTCTATACCTTCCTCAGCTTGTGCCAGTAGCATATACCCAACTACAGTTCACTTCAGATATTCTTGGTTCCCATTCTTGACATCTGAATGTTTAATTCATCTGGATTTTATTAGTCTGCATGTTGTGAGGTATGGATTAAGTTTGTCTTCCTTTTCCACATGGATAGCCAATTGGCTCAGTTCTGTATGTTCAATAATTCATCTCTTTTCCCCTGATAAAAAATGTCATCTTTATCCAGATGACTTCAAACATATGCACAATATATATTTGGCCTGTCTGTGGACTTCCTTTCCTATGCCATTTATTGGTCTGTGTCATCCTACAAACAAGTCTAATATCTTAACCACAGAATAACTTGGAAGATGGATGGAGTAGGGAGTGGGCAAAGCAGAAGGCTAGATATTGATGACATGACAGGATTCGGCACAAAGGACAAAAAAATAAAAAAATAAAAAAATCTCTATGCACGACTCTGCAACACAACTCCACAGGAAATGAACGAGAGACAACATTTTCAGTTGTTGACTTTTCTTTGTCCCCCAAATTCATTTAAGCTAAGGAAGGAATTCGATAACTCCATGTCCTCAGTGAGTGATTTGACCAATGCACAATAGGAGACCTTCAAGATAGTCAAGCTCTCCGGAGAAGCAAGACTGTTGAAAGTCTGATCTGGATTTGGTAAAGGGTGTTTGCCAGGTTCAAGAGCAGAGCAACAACTCTGTTTCTTTAATTGTCTGTTCAAGGTCAAAGGCGTTCTTAATTATATATTTAAGTTTTAAAAAAAATGAACCACTACTTCTGCATGGAAAGGTCACATATGTAGGCACTGGCAAATTTATATATAATACAGATTTCTGCTAAGAATGGTTGATGAAATACAAAATGTTGATGAGTTAAAGAATTATGAGAATACATTATTTCTGTGCAATAAATATTCTCATTTAAACCTTAAATTACTTTACAATGCACATAAAAAATGATTATCTGAGCCCTTTATGGGTATGCTAGCAAGCACAAATGTTTCATGTGGGCTTAAATATGACATGTCCCCAGGCATACCATCTAGTCTATACATCAAGAGACTAACGTGACATGATTACCCACAAAGTCAAACTCTGTGTAGCTCCTGATATGCATTCTTTAAATATTTTTTTGATGAAAAACGTCTTCTTGCCGTGTTTAGCTGAGCAGGGTGGAGCCACATAAGCACAGACTTTCAGTGTAAGGGAAAATGAAAGAAACATAAGTGATATACACTTTTACAGTGTTATAATGAGTATTGGTGTGTCTCAGCACCATCTGTTTAGGTAATTAGGTACAAATATTGAAACGCCAGAATACTTCTCAGCAAGAAACAGAGTCAAATCCATAGAGGTTTTATAAAAATGTGTTGAGACTTCTTTCAGACTCCCTAAACTATACTCATGAGTAGAGAGTGTTTGCTTCCCGCCCCTCCACCTTTTAAAAAAATGCTTGTTTATCACAGGAATTGCAAAAAACACCTAGCTTCTTGCCAAAGTCTCTGTGAGCTTACCCAGTGAGGAAGGGGAGTCTTGGCAACAATGAGTAGGTGGTTTTGCTGGCAAGACAGGAAGCTCATCACAGGATTCTACAGAAGAGACACAGAACAGATCCGGTCCAGGAAATTCTTAAAAGACAGCCTGTGAAGATGAGCTCATGGCTCTGGGGTAACATCATTATGTGGATTTACAGGGCTCTCTCTGTCCTCTTAAAATGGGATTCAGTAGTTTGGAGTCAAGAAATTAATGTCAGTTTACCCTCAGTTAATCACGCCACTTTTGACCTTTAGATATGATCACTTTCTCCTCTAGAAACTTTTTCATTCTTTGGTAAAAGCCATGTCTTTGATTTTTTTTTTCTAATAGACTTTACAAAAGAATGCAAGAGACTGCCTATTCTAATTTAAATTTTTAAAATATATCATCATTACACCCATTACACAATACCTGCTCAACATTTCAGAATATTTGATCATATCACACAACAGAAAAAAGACTTCCCAAATCAAAATGCTTGGGTGAGCAAAAATGACTAGCAAATCTCCCATCTTTCCACACATGAGATTAATATTTCTCAAATTTTACTGTACTCCACTGTATGATTGGAACATATCCATGGGAATAAAATTCTCTTCTTATGATTTAGTTCTGACACCTCAAACATGATAGAATTACAGATGTATATTGCTTGTCTGCCATTTTATATACCATGACTTCAAAAAGTAATGCCATCATTCTATGGCAATGAACACAAAAAGCAATGACATTTTACATCTCCTTGGTGGCTGTTTGCTAAGATAGGAGATGCAGGTGTTCCAGGATCTCACTGTTTCACTGTGAGTAGGGGAGCATCCAGACCAACACTAATAGAAAGTTCTCTAGGAGTAGTTGATGTGGTATACTTCTGAGCAACTGATTCCAAACACTTTTTAAATTCAAGTAGAGACAAAGACTTCTGAGCCAATTTTTGAAAATGTGTGAAAAAGAACTTGTAATGGAGACCTGGGGGAGGTGTATTATGGGTAGAATACAAGGGGACCTGGGGGAGGTGTGTTATGGGTACCACTGAAACCCAGCAGGAATATATTTGTGGTATATCACAAACCTTTATTTTGGGAAAGAAATGTTTTCCATGAATGTACAATGATATTGTAATATTTCTAGCAAAAAGAGGGAGAGAGAGAGAGAGAGAGAGAGGGAGAGAGAGAGAGAGAGATCAGAGTACCAGGAATTAGGATTTACAAAATGGCAAGAATTATCATGGCATAAATGCTAGGATCACTGAGATAAGAGTTTTATGAGACTAGAAATGTCTGCGGAAAGGAGTGTTTGCTACTAAATATTGGTTGCATCTTAGTGATTGGAAAATAGTTTAATATAGTTGTAACTGTAATGTGCAAACTTACTTTCAATTGCTAAATAAGAGGAAGATATTAATGGAGAAGATTTCTGCTCTTGGCCAAAATGCATCTTTTCACTCAGGAATATACACACAACATACACACAAATATCAGCAATATACATGCAATATGTATAAATCTCATATTATAAGGAAGTTAGGAGATTGATGTGGGGCTCAATAGAAGAGGAATCTGCCTCTGTAAATTAATGCCTTGGCTCAACTCACAACTCCAAAACCACAAGGAAACAAAAAGTTAAATTTGTAAAAATAATATAAAAATCTAAAGGAAGATCACGGTCCTTGATACATGAGAAAAAAACACTTAAATCCTCAGATGAGCACAATTTTCTTCCTAGACAGTTTCCAGGTGAAGCACATAAAGTAGCAGAGAAATTATACCCAGATAATTATATAAGTTACTATAGAAATATTTGCACCCCTTACATATTACTTATTTATTCATGATATCAAAGAACTGGAATTAACCTGGTTGTCCATCAACACATAAACAAAAAAACTTAAATACTATTTAGATTAAAAGAAAATGTAATCACACACTTTGGAAGAAAATAGAATGCATAATATTAATTGAGATCATAAGTTTAGAAGTATACTGCATGTTCTCTCTTACATATGGTAATATAAATTTATTTAGAAACAAATGTATGTGTTGATGCATCCAAAAAGAAGAATAGGCAATACATATTAGAGGAGGAGTAGCATAAAAACACACATTAATATAAAATATATATTATATAATATATATATATCATATTATATATTATATAAAATATAAAATCAAGTTCTAAATTTATCATGGGATTTTTGGTTTTATTGGTATATAAATGCATAAAATATATCCCATAGTGAAAGCGTAAACCCTAATGTAATGCTACACATCTTTCATTACGAGTGCCTATTCTAGCTTTATAGAAGTCCATGGAAATATATAGATTTTAGGTCTGGTTAATTTTAGTATGTCTTTTTTTTTTTTCAGAAAGAGCATGATTTTTATAATAAAAGTTTATAAATTAGAAATAACCAGAAAAACACTTAAATCTAAACAAAAGAGAAATATTAGAGTGAAGGTAGATGAATAGAGATTGTAGATGATAGATAGAAGACAGATAGTAGCTGAGAGATTGGTAGAGAGATATAAATAGATAGACACTCTACAGATCCAAACTCCTCCTTAGACATCAAGGATGGACAGTCATGTAAAGAGCATCATCGCACAGCATGTCAAATTACCTAAAGCCTTATGATGGAGAAAATGCTAACAGCAGCCTGGTTGGCCTGGCAGAGAATAGGAAAGGGAGTATCTTAACCTATTGTATCACTATTTTAGCAATATACACAACAAAATTAACATCAGGAAGGCATCATTTTACCTCATTACACCATGGTGCTTTCCATCATGTCTGGAAGCACAATTGTGCAAACTTTAGGAGGCAGCTGGTCTCATTGAATGTGTAGTTATGATTTATAGGGAGATGACCCTTGTGCTCAGCTCATTAGCCTAGAAAATGATGCTGATACCATATCAAAGCAGGTCTCCCCACTTAAACTAAACTACTCTAGATTATTTATCACAAGCATGCCTACAGGAATCTCCCCTAGCTGACCATAGATCCTGTTAAGATGACAATAAATATTGACCATCATGAGAAGGAAATGTTAGACAAATTACTAAGTCCTTCAGAGAATGCAAGACATAGTGTGCGCATAACCAGTGCACCACACCTTATTCTAGTCTCAACCCGGGCTTTGAAATGTACCATCTCATGACTGCGGTGTTTATGGTGGCTCTTGTACCACTGTGCAAGTAACCTGACAAATGGAAATCATCAGAACCTCTAATACTTGCCTTGTTAGAAGCAGCTTTTTTATGTAATTGACATAGTATAAGTATTTTATAACATTATTTACACCAAGTCCTTTGCTTTAGACTGAATTGATATCCTGTGTTGCAGCTGAAACAAACTAAAGACTGATGATAATTTTATATGCACTAGCAATTAGCATCAGGAAATAAGGCCAGAATAACGCAGAATATTATGTTATACTGTTAATCAGTTATTGTCATTATAACATCAACTAAACAAATAAGCAGAATAACAAGTAATCATCTAATGCCTTTAATTCTGCCTATAGATACACATTTTAACCCATATTTTTATCTTCATTTTGCCCGTTTACTGTCAGAGTCAAGCTTATCAGTCAGTGCAAAGTTTAATTTACCTCAATAACCTCATTTACAAAGGCTTCATCAAAGTGAAATATTATTAGCAAAGGTACCTTTTGTGCTTCTAGCCAAATTTGAGAGAAAGAAAACGCAGATAAAATATATGAATCAAATTGATATAGAAATCCACTGTATATCAAATGAAACTCAATTTATAGAAACTTGTGAGCTCACTCTAAAATATATAGAGGCACAAAGTAGCTCAGATAGTGGAATAAAAAATTGTATTTTGAGAAGAAAAGCAGACTAACTTGTTAACCTATTATGAAGTGATAGTGATCTAAACAGTGCAGCTATGGGGTGATGACATAATTACATATGTCAATAAAAAGAAATTGGACATTTAAATATACATGAGTTTTAATAAAGATGTCAAGTAGGGAAACAGTGGACTTAAAGTCAATAACTAACTCCTGGGCTGGAGCCATAGCTCCATAGGAAGAATATGTACATAGCATGTGTGAAGTCCTTGGTTCAGAAACAGACCACAGAAAGAAGGCATTCACATGCATGGATGTAGTCTCAGCAGGTGATTACAAGATGATGAGAAATTCAACCAATCTGTGGATACATAGGAAGTGCAAGGCCAGCCTAGGATATATGAGATCCTGACTCAAAACTGAATGAATGAATGAATGAAGGAATGAATGATGCTTGAATGAATAACGTGTATATTGGTAAGATAGAATAAAACAAAATAACAAAACCATCTTTCATAACTCATAGTAAATGACATCTCCAAATGAAACAATATATCAGGTAGAAGAAAATCATGTATGACTTTGATTTTACAAACATTTTCAGGTACAAATCATGGGATCGTGTAAGTTTAAAAAAAAAGATTCATTTGAAGCCTTGAAAAATTAATGCTGGCATCGAATAAAAAAAAAGATGTTGAATAAACAAGAGACTGTTCAAAATGGCTAGTTGATATTTGTATAGATGTCAATGTCAGTTCCTTGTGTTCATATAATGCTGACTAATATCTGTGTAAGTCATTTGCACATGTTAAATATGTCTCTAATATATGAATATACAAATGGGACGTGGTGAATGAAAGGAAAAATTGGGAACTAACAAATCTATCAAAATGCATGGATCTCAAAGGATTTGATCTTGGTAAAGGACAATGGACTTTTCCTCTCTCTTCATAAAAAGGTGCACATAGTTTAATTTTACTATTGAATTTTATAGGAGTTTCAAGGTAATGTCGAATGACCCATCAGACCAGTATTTCATGGAAAGAGTTGGGCCTATCTCTGTGAAAAATCAGAGGTCTCATTTTTAAAAATTTAATCTTATTTTATACTTATTAATTTTATATCCAACTCACTGACCTATTCTTGGTATTCCCTCCACAATTCTTCCCCCATTTCCTTCCCCTTTTCTTCTGAAAAAAATTGAGGCATCCTGTGTATCTCTCCACCCTGGCACTTCAAGTCTCTGAAAGGCTAGGCACTTCCTTTCCCAATGAGGCCAGACAAAGCAACCCAGCTAGAAGAATGTATCACACAGACAGGAAACAGCTTTGGGGGTAGCCCCCTCCCTTCCAGTTGTTCAGGACTCACATGAAAACCAAGTTGAACATCTGCCTCATCTGTTGGGAGGCCAAGGTCCAGCCTGTATATGGAAATTAGGTTGGTAATTCAGATTCTGAGTGCTCCAATGGTTCAGACTAGTTGATTCTGTTGCTCTTCCTGTGGAGTTCCTATCTTCTTCAGGGCCCACACTGTGGGTGTCTATATCTGTCTCTGTCAGCTGCTGGGTATAACTTCTCAGAGGACAACATAACTCCTGTCTACAAGCATAACAGAGTATCATTTATAGTGTCAGGGACTGGTGCTGGCCCATGGGAAGTGTCTCAAGTTGGGCTGGTTATTGGCTAGACATTTTCTCAGTGGCTGTTCCACCTCCTGTGCCTGCATTTCTGGCAGAGAGGATAAATTTAGGACTGAAAGTTTTATGAGTGGGTTGGTGTTTCTACCACTTGACTGGGATTCCTGCAGAGGTATCACTTTTTTAAGTAACAACATAAAAATATGTCTTTGAGATTATAGATCACAGTTTCACTAGGGGCAGTAGTTCCACTAATTAATACATATAAACACATTTCACATTCTACATTTTCATATGGTCAGTGTACTGTTTGCTAATTATGTCTCATTTTTGTAAAGTGAAAAATATTAAGCAGTTGAGAACTTTGTCATCATCAGTATATTTTTCTCCATTTCTTTTTCATCTAGAGTGTTCTCCTCAGCTCCAGATCAGAAGATTTCTACACCACTGTTACTCCTCACAGAACATGGAACCATAGCCTGCGGAGTCATCTGTGTTTAATGACATCCGCTTCTGAGAAGTGAGTAAAACTCTCAAAATTCACAGAGGAAATATTGTACCTACTGTACATGAGTGCCTGCCAATGAATGATGACTGAGCCAATAAACAGCGATCCTTGCTGAAGTACAGACTTTGTGTGGAGAGACTCACATTATTTCCTTCTTGCTGGTGGAAGACTGAGAATGGCTGCTGTTTGCTTTTGTTCACTGAGGAGGAAAGAGCAGAGGCAAGTGCTCTCACAAATATTTAGATTCTGTGTGCAAATACCAAGGGCCAGAACTACTCTTTGGACCAGCAAAGGGGAACTTCGCTAAAACACCAGGAGGTGCTTAGGAAGATAAACACTTCAACAAAATGCAAAGAATATTCCAGAAAGATGAGCTTCTGAGGTCAAGAGAAGAAAACATTAGTTTGTTTATTTTAGCTAATATGGACACCAGTTTTCATAAATGCTTTCCAGAGCAAGAGTCTTTATTCCTAGCAACCAGCTTGAATTATCAACAAACTCTATGTGAGAATGGATTGTTTTGTTTGAAACACTATACTTTTCAAGGTCTACGTAAATAATTTTGAATGAGGGCTGAGCCTATATTTAAAAAAATAAGCAATAAACAATTTCAGTCTGTAAAATTTCTCAAATAGCAACTCAAAATTTTGTGAATTCTTGATTATCAAATGCTTACTTTTATTTATTTTTTTTCAACTTTTATTAGATATTTTCTTCATTTACATTTCAAGTGTTATCCAGAAAGTTCCCTATATCCTCCCCCCTCCCGGCCCTGCTCCCCTACCCACCCGCTCCCACCCCTTGGCCCCGGCGTTCCCCTGTATTGGGGCATATAAAGTCTGCATAACCAAGGGGCCTCTCTTCCCACTGATGACCAACTAGGCCATCCTCTTCTATATATGCAGCTAGAGACGCGAGCCCAGGGGGTACTAGTTAGTTCATGGTTATTCTTCCACCTATAGGGTTGAAGACCCCTTCAGCTCCTTGGGTACTTTCTCTAGCTCCTTCTTCCTTGGGAACCCTGTGTTCCATCTAATAGCTGACCGTGAGCTTCCACCTCCATAAACACACCACAATATAAAACTACTATGACCCCTCTTAAACACAATTGCATGGTTACAACATGTTCAAATAACTGACTGATCTTATACAATAAGCTGTGTAAGTTAACACCTACAGTTATTTACATTCCTAATTTTAAATGATATATAATATCAATAAGGCTACATAGTGGCATTATGTTTTAAAATGTAAATTAATATAGTATTTCTAGGATAATTTGTTAGTAACATAATATTGAGTTGTTGAATAAATGCCAAGAAAAAATAATTTTTGTGGCTTTGATTTGTGTCTTCCTTGTACTATATTTCACTAACATTATCAATATGCTTGGCCTTTTTCACTTTGTATTCTGTACAAACTCACCTCAATTTCTGAGATGGAGGGGCTTAATTGCATTATAGTGCTGGTCTCCTTGCCTCAAGAAAATATTTTTTTTCACCTTACTACTCCTGAATCTAAACTTTCTAGATATATTCTTTTTTTTTTTCCAACTTTTATTAGATATTTTCTTCATTTACATTTCAAGTGTTATCCAGAAAGTTCCCTATATCCTCCCCCCTCCCGGCCCTGCTACCCTACCCACCCGCTCCCACCCCCTGGCCCCGGCGTTCCCCTGTATTGGNCAGCTTCACACATGATCTCTGTAACTCCTTCAGTGTGTGCTTTGTTCTTAATTCTAGGAAGGGGCACAGAGACCACATTTTGAACTTCATTCTTCTTGAGATTCATGTGTTTAGTAAGTTGTGTCTTGGGTACTCTAGGCTTCTGGGCTAGTATCCACATATCAGTGAGTACATGTTATGTGAGTTCTTTTGTGATTGGTTTTTTAATACTAATAGCTGAGTAGTACTCCATTATTGATATCCCTAGTGTATCTTCCCAGATCTTCTATGAACTTAAATACCTGCCAGCATTATTATCTCTGTGTTAGTGAATTTGACTAGCATAATTGAGAGCATAATGGAAGTAGACTTCAACTACACAAGTTTATTATCTGGGAGATAAGTCCTGTAGCCCCAGTGCCTGAGCTGAAAGTGTCAGGAAGTTGTCTAAGGAAGCTTCTTCCTCTGTCACAGTCTCTACACAGTGTGTGTCTGTGATTAAATTTACTCCTATGAAACATTTGCTTTAATTACCTCTTTAAATATCCTTTATATGAACTATCATTCTTAGTTTCAAGGTATTTGAGGTTCATCATTGAAGTATGGAAATGAGGTATGCAACTCAGTTGTAGTGTTCCTAAGGACTGAGATTCAACTGACTTTGTCAATTATCAGCCATCTATTTTTCTCTTCATTCTGAACTCACATGAGTGCATTTCCTTTGCTTTACTACACTGAGGCTTTTATTCAAAAAACATTGACCTTCTATCTCCACAGTGAATATAAGTCCTTTATTTCATTTGGAGTTTGTTACTTTGAGACACACAACTAAAGCAGATAGGTTATCACCATGAAACATATTCAAAGATCCTAACAAAACCTCAAGAACCATTAGTTATTACTGAAGCTCAAAGATATGTACAAAACCCAGAAGATATGCAGGTGTCATTACTGAGCACAGGTAAAGGAAGGGCAGGTGTAGCTAATCTTTACCACCCTTTCCCATATAAGGCATGACCCATACTCGAAATTCCTCAAGTGGATTATCTGGAAATTATTAACATGTATGCTTGCCTTGAAGAACTTTCTGAGATATTAATAGACATCTCTGAATCTTTAATCATATCAAGGTGTTATAATTTATCAAGCTCATGTGTGTGTGTGTGTGTGTGTGTGTGTATCTGTCTGTGTGTGTGTGTTCTAGAAAACAACTGTGTCCATCTTTCTTCCTCTTTAAGGTATTATAAATACATTATAAAACCCACCCCTTTTGGTCTATACAATGAAACGTCTAATACAACTTTGACAGGTGTCTACATAGCAATGATATGGAGTGGAAGGAATTTATCTGCACCATGAATGCAAAGCAAAGGTTTTTCTGTGGAGCTTGTTGGGAAAAGGGAGGAAATAACCACTGACATATTCTTTAGGGGTTCTAACCTAAGAGAATAAAAGAAAGGAGTTGTTATTTACTGAGATGAAAACGATTGTAGGATAAACTTTTATGAGAGAGAAATATGGAGAAAATATCTCAAGCTGTACAAAATCCTTACAAATCAGATAAAACTTCTGTCCTGTAACAGGTAAGTATATAAATCTCTTCAGGTGCCCTCACCACTGACTTACCAGGGATGCTTTAAATGTCTTGGTGTTACCATGGAAACAAACTGAGTTTGTTTATATGGAGCTGAAGCATTAAAGTAAAGCTATAAGTTCTATACCTGAGTGAGTACTTAATAAATAGGCATTATATGTAAAACTTGTGTTATATTTGCATATTAATAAGTACCTAAAACTAAACTTCCCTATCAATTACAATGTTAAATATTGGTTAAATATTATGAAACAAAATAGCTTTCAACAAAATGATTGAAGTAACCATCTCCCAAGAGAAGTTATGGATAATTTACAATTGTTAGGATTTTATACGAAATGCTAACAAAACTTTAGATAAAATGCATTTTGCAATAGAATTAATTTCATGAAAATCATTCAGGTAAAATATGAGATGGTCACAATAAAATAAATATGTCATAACCAAGGGACTTTTGGCCATATTCCAGGAAAGTGGAATTACTGAGTGTAGCCATCAGAGGCTTCAGTGTTTTAATGGTGCCAAACATATTTGCCTCTAAATTATTCAGTGCTATTCTAGTCAAAGTTCAGGGTACTAAGGGCCTCCATGCTCTTTCTATTCATCTGTAATTTCAGCACTGCCTCTAAATTCAATAACTCAGACCTTTCTTACCTAAGGGCATTAGAAAATTATGTCTCAGCATCAGACAAATAACTGATGTATCAATGTCTGGGAAGGGAAAAGCTTAGAAGCTATGAAAAGCTTAAAAGCCATGGTTTTTAAGGACTGCTTTGTAAATTATGGATAATGAAGTTATTTAGCTTAAAGTTATAATTTGAAATTATAGACACTGTCTTTTAAAGTCCAGTGTCTATGATAAAGTGTGAAACCTGTACTGTCCTTCACTACTTCATTATAACAATTATGTTGAATTTCTATTCTGGAAACTCTTAGGTTTCCATATCTTAAAGGTCACCATTACTAGATAGCTACTGAATTGCTTTGATAGTAACATATCTGTTTGGTTTTTCTTGCATTTCCAGTGGTTTCTGCACATCTCAGGCAACATCCATCTCTTTCATCATTTTTCAAGGGGAGTCAATTAACAAAACACTCCTCTGCCTATGGCTGCAAAAGGGAAGTACTTTGCTTTGGTAGCCTATTTCCATTTTCCCAAATTATGCAGTGATTTGGACTCAGTAAGACTAGTGCAAATAATGGCAGTGTGGCCACTGGTGTCCGGGCTCTTGGGTTATGAATTGTGAAAGAAGCTAGGTTCCTGCAGCCTGTTCTCACTAAAGGAAACTTTATTTGGGGATCAAGTTTGGCACACTGATCCATTAGATCCAAAGCCCACAGGACGTCAGATTCAGGAGAAGTATGCTCATAGTTACATTAATACGAGTATACAATGATATAAGAAAAATTTTAGCCGGGCATTGGTGGCATATGCCTTTAATCCCAGCACTTGGGAGGCAGAGGCAGGTGGATTTCTGAGTTCGAGACCAGCCTGGTCTACAGAGTGAGTTCCAGGACAGCCAGGGCTATACAGAGAAACCCTATCTCAAAAAACCATATATATATATATATATATATATATATATATATATATATATATATATATATATAAAACCCAAACCAATAAACTTGAAGCAAAATGTATCATCAAAGAGCTGGAGAGAGAGTTTCATGAATTAACCCAACAACTCATATAATAGCTTAGTAGGTTTACACATGCCTGTAATCCCAATGCTCTGACAAAGGAATGGGGGATGAAATTTCCAAAAATATTTCTGCCAACTACTGTGGCATGTGTGGCAGTGAACAAAATAAAAAAGAACTTGTCTCTAAATATATTAAAACTGAGGACCAAGCACCTGTATGGTTTGCATTGACATTCATCTACATATAATGAAACATGTATACCTGCAGTCACACACATAAACATACATACATATAGATTCATATACTTTAAGCATACATACACCCATTTAAAATACTACTTGACATAAATGAAGATCATACCAAAAGAAACAAACATTATAATCAAGTGTAATTTTTCTCCACATGAAGCATGGATAATTTAAAAAGAATAAAGTATACAAGATTCATTTCATCAAAAAAATGAAAAAAAACAGATGTGATCACTGTTACATTGTTTTTCTATGTTTTAGGTGTATGTGGGTATATATTATGTGTGAATGAATATATGGCCGCCCACTGAGGCCAGAATTCTTCAGAGATTATGAAGCTAGAGTAACAGGCAGTTGTGAACTGCCTAATCTGGATTCTGGAATAAAACTCCAGTCTTCTAGAAGAGTCAGAAGCACTCTTAAATACAGAGCTATTTTTTAAGCCCCTTATTACATTTTATATCCAGAAAAAAATAAGGTAATTTAATATACTTTTATAATAAAAGCAACCAACCAACAAATTAGGCATATAGGGATTGTACCTCAATGTAATGAAAGCTATGAATTACAAGTTATAACTAACATCATACTTAGTTTTAAAATGTATAAAGCATTTTCTAAATCAGAAATAATGCAGTAGTATCCAATCTTTCATATTGCATTGCATTATGTGTTTACTATGATTATGTGTGAGGGAATATGCCAATACACACTTGTGAAAGTCAGATGGAAAATGACAATTTACACATGTAAAAATCAGAATACCACTTGTAAGAAAAAAAATCTTATTGTTTATTTTGTGGATCAAACTCAGATCTTGGGGCATGATAGAAGACTCCATTAACCACTGGGGCATCTTTTCAAACCATGGGACCTACTTTTCCCAATTTTCTTTAATAAAGCCCTGAACAGAAAAATTACAAAAGAAGAGGAAAAAAAAAGATGCATTTAAGTTGAAATATCAAGTATAATTTGCCTCTGTTGGTACATGACAGGGACACCTGAATGCAATTTAAAAAAAAAAAAAAGTACAATGGAACTCTATGAAATGAATTTAGTAGAATCATAAAATAAATAATAAACGTAGAAACTTCAGTGGCTTTTTTAAACATGAGATACCTGAACATAAGGAAATACATTTCACTTAAGATGGTATGAAAAAACTTAAATCAGTGAAATATTTTGTCAAAGAAGAAAAAAAGATACATAGACAAAATAATTTAAATATAAAGTACTTCTGAGTTGTCTAAATAGTTCAGAATGGATATTATGTATTCACAGAGAGGATGCATAACTATTCGTAAATATTTATTCTACTGAATGCACTATAAAAATTTAGTGTTGACATCATCAAACTTCCAATGACAGTTTTCACAGAAATAGAAACAAACAAACAAAAAAAAAACCCTCACAAAACAAAATAAACAGAAACAAATGTTGCTTTGACTCAAGTGAATTTTGGAAAAAGTCACATAAATCCTTACAAATCAATGGTAACGGATGCTCACCAAGATTTACACTCTGGTTCTAGAGGAAAGGGGGTCAGTCCAGGCAGAGCTGTATTTCCTTCACAGAGTCCCATGAGAACCTCATGCATGGAACTCTGAAGGTGATGGCTAAATCCCAGTGAGCAGGCAAGGATTTTACATATACAAGAAAGTGCGGTGTCTACTGAGGAAACAGAAGGTATTGAATGGGATGGAACAAGAAATATATCAGGTATATTGCAAGAGTCTGGGCTCTCTGGGTTGTTTGCGCAAACCGGTTAGAGTTCAGAGGATGCCACACTAAGGCCTATTGTAGTTGTTTGCATTTGTGTATGGCTTCCATGGGTTCATGTGTTTCAATTCTTGGTCTATAGGGAGTGGCACTGTTAGGACCTGTCCTTGTTGAAGTATATATGGTCTTGTTGGAGAAAGTGTGTCACTGTGGGCCAGACAACGAGGTCTCCTATGCTGAAGTTACGTCCTGTGCAGCACAGAGTGGCTTTTTGCTGCCTGCAGATCAAATATAGAATTCTGGGCTCCTCCAACATCATTTCTGCCTGTACAGTACCAGTTCCCACCATGATAATAATGGACTGAACCTCTGAAACTGAAAGCCAGCCCCAATAACTGCTTTCTTTTATAAGAGTTGCTATATTCATGTTGTCTCTTCACAGCAATAAAGCCTCAACTAAGACACCTAGATATTGGACATGGACACACAGATGTTTGATGCTTGTCCTTTGAAGTTTCAGGCTTTTTTGATTTTGTGAGTTTCCCTTTGTTATTGTCCCCTCTTCATTTTTGTAGTAATATTTCATTCTTTACCTCTATGAAGTGTAAGTTTATATCTTCTTTTTACAATAGAAACAATCTCATAATTGATGTTTGCAATCAGGTTTAGAAAAGACTAGTTTTTGAAAAGGTTCTGACTATGAAAACACTGGGGATATTTGAATTAGAGCCAGCGGGATTGTGAAGTTTGAAATATTTTGAAATCTATGTGGGCTAGAAGCATGAGTTTATAGTTTGATTATAAAATTTCTTCCAAAGGTTGATATGTTTCAACACTTGTTTCAAGGGTTGGAGCTAATGTTTTGAAGGTTGTGGAACCTTTGAACATGGGGCCTATCTCACAGATGTAGACCAATAAGGATACTAAGTCCCACCTCTCTTCCTGCTTCCTGCTTTCTGATCTTTTAAGACTTGACAAGTGCCACATCATGAGCTCCAGCCTCCAAAGGGACCAATACAGTTTTAATGCCTTCCCCTGGGTGACACACTGTGCACAGTAGAACTGTGAGCCCACATACACACTCTTCTCTTTAGCAGCTAGTGGCAGGAATATAGTGACAGCATGAGATATGGATTGACTATACTTTGCATATTTTAAAGAATTAATCCTGTAAAAAATGTACTATCCATATCTGAACAGTATTAGATCTCCTTAGAATTTAAAGGGGAAATTCTTAGAAGCAAGCCATGGCACAGGTTGATTCTATGAATTCATTTACCCACATAAATTTAATAGAAAATATAGTTTGTATTTGTACTCATCAAAGGTATAATAATTAAAATAAAAATAAATGGATTATACTGTTCTGTGCTTATATTCTTGATTATACTAGCTAAACTTCAACAGAATAGTAATAAAATGCCATTTTATTTCTTCATTACAGAGTACTATGATCTTCTTGAGAGGTGCAATATATTCTGTATACACCCACATATTTATGCTTAGAAGCCTTGGTTGAAAGGGACTGTTCAATGCCACTGTCAGTATAGCAGATATAGAAATAGATACTGAAAAAAGTGCCAGTGTCAGGGAGTGCATCAACGAGTGAAGAGACCACAAAATGATGAGTGATACACAGCAAATTCAGTAAATAGGCTGTTTATTCTAAATACTCCACTTATTACCATAAAGTAAATTAAGCAATGTGGAAATAACCTAAGCTGCTCTAACACCCTGCTTATCTTAATGTATTGTCTCAATATCACTTTCAAATAAAGACATTTGAAATAGTATCTGCAATCTACATTTTTGATCTGCTTAAATAGCTGCTGGCTTCAGCAGAACATTAATGCAAATCTAATGTACCTGCTGGTATGATTAGCTGAGTCAAATCATGGCATTTAAGTAACACCTAAATAATCTTAATTAGGATCTTCAACTCATCTTAGCACTTAGAACTCTACAGATGGATAGTCTTAATTATCAGCCTTTTGATTAGGATAACAGCTCTAATCAAGATGATGTGGGCTGATAGACAGGGTATCAGTAAATTAATGACTGCTGTTAAGGGGAAGCATAAGCAAAAAAAATAGAATTTCTTTCTATGATACATGATGATGTGTGTGAAGAGGATTACTGATGGAATAAAGGAGATCTGAATTAGGAATAATTAATTGGAGTTGGTGACATATTCATATATATTGGACCTCTCAATGACCACATTGGTCACATTCTATTATTATATTACTATATTCAAATCAAAATAATTAGATATAGGTACTAGTTCTTCTTAATTCCATATTAGTATCTTAGTAAAATAGACTAGATTCAACGTGTGCTGGTCAAAAATACGATAACTACATTGTTACAGTAGAAAAGATCTGAAAAGTGGGACCCTGAAAAGTTTGTATACTTAGGTAAGTTGCTTCTCAGGAAATATAAATGTCTGAGATTTAGCTTCCTACAGGAGCAACAATGTGGTTAATTAGGCATAAATAGATATAAGAAAATGTTTTCTTGAAGTTGGCCATGGATTCCTTGACTTCAAAGCTCCTGTAGCATTTAATAATGACAGAACAAAGCCAGCGTTGTATTGCTGTGCCTTGACAGAAGAGTGTGCACTGATGTAGAACTGATTGAGATGAGACATCACTGACCTTGATTTAGTGCTTGATCATCCCAAACCTCCAACCTAAAGGATACGATACTGATTCAGTTTCTTCTCTCAAGGCTGGGTCACGGTGCCATGTGTTTGTCTTTCTACATGGGATTCTCTCAAGGAAGGATTCTAAGGTCTACCCAAGAAAAGTTGGGAGGAGGAGGAAGAAGAAAAAGGGGAGAGGCAGAGAAGGAAAAGCGGAGGTGGAAAAGGAGAAGGGGTGGGACCTGTTTTGAAAACATTCCCTGAGATAGTTTCTGTTCTTGGTGTTCTTTTTCAAGCTCTTATAACCTATGTGACCAGGCGCTAGAGAACATTCCCAAATTCCTTCACTTACCCACTGCATATAGGTAGTGTCAGCTTCACATTCACAAATTCCACACATGCACTGGACATCTTGGAGTTGACACTAATAGAAGTTAGCTGTCTTACTCATGTCTACATGCAAAGTATAAGACAATGATTCATGTCTGGGTAAGTGAGGAGAAAAAAAGACTGAGAAAAAGTACGAAGATAAATCTCAGTGCTCACCTCTTAGGCTGACAAGCACACGCATAAACACAAGGCACATGTGCTTGCTTGTGTTTGCACATGCGTGCACACACACATACATTAATTACTGCTTGTCTTCACTTACATCTATTCTCTCCCATTGAATTATTACACCCCCAATCAGTAAGCTCAGAAGGCGGTGATTATTCTAGTTGGCACCTTTTCCACCTGCAGTAGTTACCGTGGTATTGCTCTGCATTATTGAAATGTAAATTAAGAAAATATGTAACAAAAAATGAAAAAAAAAATCTAGGACATGTTTTCTGAATTATCCCGATTACCAGTTCTTATTTCTCAGTCATTTATTCTCCCAGTTATCTCGAATCATTGAACGTCTGTCAGCATGCAAATTCACATGCTGCTCCACTAAACCAATCACCCCATAGACTTAAGGACTGGAGTGCTGGATATCTGTAACCAACAAAGAAGATGAAAACTCTGATGGACTCGGCCCCCATTGCTATCTGGCTCTATGTATCCAATGCCTGGTTAGTGGAAAAGCTTCACTTCTGCATTCCCATTTAAACATCACCCATTTTCTTGCACACTTTTTCCCATCAGTATAAATTCCTGAAAGTCACTGTCAGACACAGCAATGACTTCTGTGACCTACTCTGCTTATTCCAAACTCATACCTTCTTCATTTATAAGCTGTTTTCATATATATGTTTGAGTTAGAGTCAGAGACACAGAAAACCTGTATATGCTAGGAAGGATGCTAAATGATATCAGTATTTGAAAATGTCATGGAAAGGATATGTGTCTCTTTATGATGTCTTGGGAGTCTCTGCAGGCCTTGAAAATTACTACAAAATTGTAAGTGATCTTATTAATAATCATGATGATATCAACATTCTTGTCAATAGTGTTTCATAATTTCCTATTCCCTAATTAATTAACTTTGAAATATATCTGGTATTTATCACAAGATTCAAGACCTATTCTGCAATAATTTTCCAACCTATTACTCTTGTGGATCCCTCTGACAATAGACTCAATATAGATTTGCGATTTCCTGTTTTGTTCCTTTGTTTGCTTGTTTTGTTTTGTTTTATACCATCCATACACCTGGCACTTTTCTTCCTCTTGGCCTTTTACTACATGGACTTCATTTAGACTTTCATTTCACGAATTGCTTCTTTCTACCTGTACTGGCTGTTTTTTTTTTTTTTTTTTTTGGTGTGTGTGTGTGTGTGTGTGTGTGTGTTAACTTGACACAGGCTGGGGTAATCACAGAGAAAGGTGCTTCAGTTAGGGACGTGCCTCCATGAGATCCAGCTGTAGTTCAATTTCTAGGTTGGTGATCAAGGGGAGAGGGCCACTTGCAGGTGGTGCCATCTCTGAGCTGGTAGTCTTGAGTTCTAGAAGAGAGCAGGCTGAGCAACCCAGGGGAAGCAAGCCAGTAAGGAACATCCCTCCATGGCCTTTGCATCAGCTCCTGGTCTCTGACCAGTTTGAGTTCCAGTCCTGAATTCCTTTGGTGATCAACAACAATGTGGAAGTGTAAGCTGAATAAACCCTTTCCTCCCCAACTTGCTTTTTTGTCATGATGCTTGTGTAGGAATAGAAACCCTGACTAAGATACTACCCAACTTCAGGATCTACATTAACTGCTTTGTTTGTTTGTTTGTTTGTTTGTTTTGTCGGTTTTTTGCATGAATTATTCCTGGTATTATAAACATCTTTGAATCTGATTTCTAGTATTATTTAACTTTTTAATGATTCTATACAACATAATTAATAAAAGAGATTATATGATATTTATCTAGTTATTGTAGTTAGTGTACCCTAACCATCATCACAGTTTGATTACAGCAAGTGTTTCATATATATAGTATGAAAACTATTTATAGTATATATGTATATGTATACATGTATGTATATATGCTATATATAGTCACATATGTGTTTGTTCATGCATGTATGTATATGTGTGATGGAGATGTTTTGATGTAGCTCAGTTATTAACTTTAATCAAGGTTTTAGATTATATTCTCAACATTAAAAAATAATAATTTTGATTGTTTTCTGAAAAATAAAATATTACAAATTGTTTAAAGAAAAGTTCCAAACATTAGATAGGAATTGTAGATTTTTTTTTCAATTAAGAATTAACTTCCTGCCAGGCATGGTGGAATCCCAGCACTCAGGAGGCAGAGGCAGGCGGATTTCTGCGTTCGAGGCCAGCCTGGTCTGCAAAGTGAGTTCCAGGACAGCCAGGGCTATACAGAGAATCCCTGTCTCGAAAAACAAAACAAACAAACAAACAAACAAACAAAAAAAAGACTTCCCAAATATTTGTAGGATTGTGTCAAGTTGATAAAAACCAGCCAGCACAGGGAAACTGAAATAGTTTAACATACTTCATTATTTCACTGATATGAAATAAAAATATAATTTTTATCAAAAGAGTTGAATCTAATTAACGTATCAACAATTTAGTATTTGATACATGAGATGAGCCTTTGAAATAAATGCCATAGTACCTATACACAAACAAATTCTAAGAAAACACTCCCTGGAAAAGCAAGAATATGGTACATGAAACTGTTGGGGGTAAATTTTCTGAAAGATTAAATAAAATGTCTATCATATAAAAAACACATTGGACTCTACAAATGATAGTAAATATTTTAGTAAGCCAACGTATTGCCTACCATTGTAATCTTGATTTTATGCTGCTTCTGACTAATTAAGGGTAGTACTACTCCAAAATCTTTCTATTTGAACATTTTAGCTATAACTGCATCCCCTTGGAGTCTTCTGTAAACAGATGTTTAAGACCTACTTTCTCATGCTTCCTTCCATTTGAAAGATTTGATATACTGATAATATTAAGTGGCCCAGAGAAAGCAGGAGGGGGTGTTAAAAATTAACAATACATAAAAGAACAAATTTTATTTGTAACTGGATCACTAATGTTCATGAATTCAAAGAATGCATACATTCATGCCCACAGCAAATATTTGAATACCTCACCTTTCAATTGAGCACCTATATACATAATTATTTGGGGCTCCTGTAATATTGGAAATGTCCTAGTGACTTTCATGTAAATCATTTCAAAGATGGAGTTCTGTTAACTTCATACTGATAATAAAATTCTTGGCACAGCCTTGCAGCATTTGACATCCTGTCCACTGATTATTGTTTTAATATTATTTTCTGAAAAATATATATTTAGGATTCTTTGTTTTCCATGTGTCTAGTGATGCCTAAGAATAGTTGACAGCAAAAATAAAGCACTGGTCATGAACTTTGTAATATAATGGGTCATTATTTTAGCAACTAAAACAAGGAGGAAAAGACACATTGTCAAAATCTAAAAATTTTCCACTCCTGCACAACAAAAATGGAATAAGATCAGAGCATGGAAAAGTGGGAGTGTGAATGCATTCATCTGCTGTCTGTTGTGGATGACTTAGCTTACAGCAATCTCTGTGTTACCTGTAAGCCAGTTCCAAATTTGCATACACACCTACCACCACAGGTACCAGTGGGGCAATGAGTCATGGGAATAAATACGATGTCTAATTGGATCATTGCAATCATTTACAATTAACGTGAAAAGTACCATGGTCTATACCTTGAATATTTGTAAATTTACTTGCCAATTTTATATCACTAAAGTTGGCTGCTGGGAGCTATTTTTTCTATCACCCACTCACTACATCTCATTCCTGCTATGAGCATACCAGACACAACTCACTTCTTTATCTTTTGGAGTCTCTTCCTCTTTAATACGATCTACACAGAGATGGTAACAAAGAAATGATACACTGGTGTAAAATTCTACAGTTTCAAAATTAATTTTATAAAAATTAAATTAAAATAGAAAATAAAATCTCTAATATTATATTAATACAGTAAAGAAGAAGAGAATGAAGTGATGTGGAACACATATGCCCATCCTTGCTCACTTTAACTCTTACTTTTTATTTCATTGTGTTTACATGCATGCACACATACACACACACTTACATACATTTCTAATATATACATATTTGTGTGTATATGTTTCTAAATGTAACCTGTTCAATCAATCTGAATAATGGTACTTTTATGAACAACTTAGGATTTTTAAAGATATATCTTTAAAATTTTACTTTATTTTGTTCTGTTCTGAGCTGATTGGTTTATTTTATGTGTGTGTACTAAATGTATGTCTTGGTTCTGTAAGCAACACAAACAAGAAATTTCCTGGAAGTGGAATTATGTGCGTTCATGCACCTGCATGTGGATATCATGAACCAAAACCAGGTCCTCTGGTAGTGCAGAAAGTGTCTTAGCTACTGAATCATCTTTCTGGTGGCAGAATGTCACAACTTCGTGGAAGTAGCTTATAGAGAATTGTTACAAATATAGTCATTACATTTGTACTTTCAAACAATCAGATTTAATATATTATTGTGTTTCTATTGTTTCTACCCCACCCAGGGATCCATCAATAATCAGCCACCAAACCCAGACACTATTGCATATTCCAGCAAGATTTTGCTCAAAGGATCCTGATATAGCTGTCTCCTGTGAGGCTATGCCAGTGCCTGGCAAATACAGAAGTGGATGCTCAAGTCATCTATTGGATGGAATACAGGGCCTCCAGTGGAGGAGCTAGAGAAAGTACCCAAGGAGCTGAAGGGGTCTGCAACCCTATAGGTGGAACAACAATATGAACTAACCAGTACCCACAGAGCTCATGTCTCTAGCTGCATATGTAGCAGAAGATGGCCTAGTTGGCCATCATTGGGAAGAAAGGCCCCTTGGTCTTACAAACTTTATATGCACCAGTACAGGGGAACACCAGGGTCAAGAAGTGGGAGTGAGTGGGTAAGGGAACAGGGCAGGGGGAGGGTAGAGGGGACTTTCACGATAGCATTTGAAATGTAAATGAAGATATATCTAATAAAAAATTGAAAAAATATATTATTGTGTTTTGTCATTGTATCAACTTCACTTCAGGGACAAAGCTGGCATAGTGCTGCAGGACACTATTCTAGCACCAATAGTGCTGAGACAGGAGGATCATGAGTTTGAAGCCCATTTGAACTACACAGCAAAACTGTTTAAAAACATAAAATTATATATATATATATATATATATATATATATATATATATATATATATATATATCAAAAGCATGAAAAGGTACAGAAACACAAAATATCAAGAAGGCAAAAATGTAAATGGACAATTATTGACTTACAGGACTTGATCCAAAGCACTAAACAAGTTGTTCTTTTGAACAGCAATGTTGACCTAATTGAAAAAGCTACTATTTTTCTTTGTATTATAACAGAGATGCATTTTAAAATGAAGATTCTATTTATAATTTTAGTGAAGACATAATTGAAGGATTTACATATACAACTGACAATTCTAGACCTTGTTCTTCTTTCTTCCATCATTTGTATCTCAATAGGAGATTTGGAAATATGGGACAATTATTAAATAACTTTCAAGGACTCTAAAATACAATTCATAGAAATAATTTCTCATCATTATCCTTTGCCAGTGTGTAGATATTTGTGTATATACCTGTACCGGGAAACCAAGAAGTAAATTTCACTGCTACCACTTCTCAGGGCTAATTTATCCACCAGGGACAAACATAAGTACTATCTCTCATCACAAATACCTCAAATTCCTTACCCTAACTAATCTTGAGCTTAAATACATATCTCTTTAGGGTACTTGTATATGCATTTAATCCCAGTCAGCTATAAGCCAGAAAGTTATCATTTCTGGAGGAAGTTCATATTCCTGAAGCACTGAGTCATGGTACTCTCTCTTCATGGATCCTAGTATAAGCCTGAAAGAAAAGGTGACAAAGAATAAGGTTAATCACAGTTGGGAAGGATCATGCAGCGAGTTTTGTATTGTCAGTACAATGAATGATAATTTTAACATTTGTCTTATTTCATTACTATCAGTGTAAATAATGTAGATATTATTTTTAAGAGCCAAGCTCTTGGAAGTCCCCAGACTTTCCGTTGAATATGAAGACCTTGAAAACTATCCATAAGGCAAGAGATGATGCCTTTTTAAAATGGCATTGGGGCAGATGAATAAACAAGAGGTTAAATTTACTCCTTTCCTCTCATTGTGCTGTTAGCTTCCAGGAAATTTCAGAGAAGCCAGGCTTCCTCCACACACCCTACAAATAAGGGGAAGCCAGGCCTCTGTGTCTCCTAAAATTTGTAATTGACTGTGTTAACTTTCATGATTACTATTGTAACTTCTCTATGAAGACTTTCTAAACACTAATTTCTCCTTTTGTACATTTTCTCTGCTTATTTTCTATGTGGCAGCTTAGCGAGTAATTAAATGTGGATATCTATTCCTCGCTATGGAACTTTAATTTCCCCTGTATCTTAGTACTTTATGGTTCTTGTTTCCAAAGTTCTGTTATAATAAACTCAGTGGGAATAAATCATGGTCTGATCATCCTTTGAAGACATAATACCTTCAAAAGTATTTAATTCACATAAAGTACTAAAACAACAGTTGCTCTTTCATTGTAAACAGAAAGTTTCAGCATCTGCGAACACCACAAATGTATAAATAGTCTGGTACTTTAAACTGCATGCTATCACTACAAATATGCCTAGAACAATTGATGGTAATTTATATATTTGTAAACTGCATGCAGAAATTAAAATTCACTACTTTTACATGAGAACAGTTATAGTACTGATAATATTACATTTCTACAATAAAATTGTTCTTTTGATTGCAAAGCTTCAGTATGCATAGTTTGTGATATTAACATGCAGTAATCTGTGGTAGCCAGCACATAGTGGATATGTATTAATATCTGAAATTTATATATGGTACATACATAGTAAACTGCAATCAGGAGACTAAGATCCCAGAACTGCTATTGAAAGAGTTGTAAATATTTTTTTTTTCTTGATAGTAAGCTCTCTAGTAAAGTCAGACTTCATGTTTAGTGTCTATGCATTGGTTAGAAATTTATCTGGACAAATTGAATATTTTCTAGTGTGCACACATTGCCACTGTTGAGATCAAACCACATAGGCTTTGGGATAGAGACATGTAACAACCTGATGTGGAAAATCGAACTCCCTCTTCAAAAAATTGGATGTTTTGTAGGAAATTAATATGTATCTATTTTTTTTGTCTTTTACTTGTTTATTTTTTACACTCCAGAATTTATTTACACACACACCCCGTCCAGCTTCCAACTGTTCCACATCCCATACATGCTCCCCACACCCCTGTCTCCATGAGGATGTGCCCACCACCCACCTTCGACCCCACCAGACCTCTAAACTCCCTGACTCACCAGTCTCTTGAGGGTTAGGTTCATTTTACATGATTAAACGCAGACCCAGCAGTCCTCCCCTATATATGTGCTGGGGACCCCATATCAGCTAGTGTGTGCTGCCTGGTTGGTGGTCCAGTGTCTGAGAATTCTCTGGTTAATTGATACTGTTGGTTCTCCTGCAGGATTGCCCTCCTCCTCAGCTTATTCTAGCTTTTTCATAATTCAAGGACAGGGGTCAGCAGTTTCTTTCCATTGGTTGAGTATAAATACCTGCATCTGACTCTTTCAGCTGCTTGTTTGGTCTTTCAGAGGGCTGTCATGATAGATACCTTTTTGTGATCTTTCCATAGCCCCAGTAATAGTGTCAGGCCTTGGGACCTCCCCTTGAGCTGGATCCCACTTTGGGCCTATCGCTGGACCTTCTTTTCCTCAGGCTCCTCTCCATTTCTAACCCTGCAGGACTTTCAGACAGGAACAATTAAGGGTCAGAGTTTTGTCTGTGGAATGGCAACCCCTTCTCACATGATGCCCTGTCATCCAGATGGAGGTGAGCTCTACAAGTTTTCTCTCCCTGCTTTCAGGGATTTTGTCTGAGGTCCCTCCCTTTGAGTCCAAGAGTCTCTCACCTACCAGGTCTCTGGTGCATTCTGGAGGGTCCCTGAAACCTACTACCTCCTGGGGTTGCCTGCTTCATTCTTTCTGCTGGCCATCAGGGCTTCAGTCCTTTTCCCTCACCCAATACCAGATCAGGTTCCTCTCTCCTCCTCCCACCCCCACCCCCTGTCCACATTCAGTCCCAGGTCCCTGCCTTAGCACTTGTGAGTGATTGCTTTCTTTTCCCTCCCAAGTGGGACTGTGGCATCCTTACTTGGGCCCTTCAGCTTGTTGCTTTTTGAGTTCCGTGTACTGTATCTTCCCTGGCTACACTCTAGATATGTGTACAGTAATAAGCTGTTTTGCTCAATGTAGAATTTTCCAGAATGTAAAACAAAACATGTAACAGGAAGTGAAAATTTAGGAGAAGACATGTACCTACATGAAGACTGAGCACAGAAGAGAAAATCCAAACAGAGAAATTAGTATTTGGAAAGTCTTCACAGAGAAGTTACAATGAGAATCATGGAAAATCACATTCAATTGCAAATATTAGGACACACAAAATCTCCCTTTTCCATATTCAGAAGGTGCTCAAAGGAAACCTTCTTTCCTGTTACTTGGAAGTTAACTCTACAAAGAAAGTGATGATGTATATTGTTATGTTAATATGGCCATATATTTCTAGAGTTGTGTATCTTACATATTCCATAAGTAACTTAATCACATTTATTTCCAAAAAATTAATTTTATAATGAGATATCACTTCTATTTAACCCACAATTTAAAAATATTTCCCCTGCACATATTGTTAAAATTACAACCTGTGTGTGCATTCTTAGTAGCTGTTATTCACATTATACTCATCATATGTATTACAGATAAGATAACTTAAATCAGAAGTGACATAGATGGGTTAAATCAGGTACAACTTTCTACATATTGTTGAAAGATGACATCTAATTAACTTTACGTTATACATATCAAGCAAACAGATAAAAAAAAATCTCCTTCCATAGAGAGGTAATGAATTGTTAGTTAGGTAAACATACATTTACAATCTATGAAATGAGTAATTAAGTGGGAACTGAAATGTTCTTACATGTTTACACACCATAAAATTGCAGTATTTTAGCACACAGTAATTAATTCATATTTAACATACACTCCTCTATGCTTGATTAAATGTCAATTAGGTGATTGTGTGAAAAATCCGCCATCACAAATTTGTAGAAACATTAAAATAAATCTAATAATTTGTTTCTACTAAAACTTTTATATTGGTCTAAATTTTAACTCCAGTTTGGTTATTATCATCTTTGGCAGTATCATATAAAATCTTGAACCTAATTCATGACATAATCTAAGACAAGTGTTAACATCAAGTGATATAATAAAAGGCAAAACAAGTTTTCTGTCTAAAAGGACTTATTTTGGGATGATTTTACAGATTTTTATTAGTTTTTTTCATATGTGTAACTATATTCACTATTATTATTTTATCAGTGTCTTTCTTTTAGTGATCAGCAACTGTAGCTATGAAGCTATTTTTCTTTATTATATTTCACACACAATTTATATCAATGATATTTAAAAATATTATATTTATTATATACCTACTTTCAATTATATGCATATTCTGAAATTTTAATATTTCTTCCAAATTTAAATATAAATACATCTTGGTCATATAATTTCTGTGATTTATCTATCTGTATTTATAACTCCTTGGAAAATGGTATGCATGAGTGAGTGAATGAGTGTTTGTGTGTGTGTGTGTGTGTGTGTGTGTGTGTGTGTGTGTGTGGTTTAGATATGCATCTCTAGAGGACCCAGATTCAAGTCCAAGAGGCCATATACTTCCCAGTCAATTATAACTCTAAGTTTAGGGCATCAAACACCACCTTCTGTCCTTCCCAGAATCTTGAATGCATGTGGTGAACACACACTAACACTGACTCAAACACTTACTCAATAAAAAAATTACATTATTTAATAAGATAATAAAAATTACAAAAATTAAAATAGACAGAAACATAAACAAACCCTATTGATATTTTGATTGAGAAACTGTTTCTCAAGTGCCTCCTTATTAAATTGATCTCTAGTAAACATAGATATATTAAAAATCATCTGCTTATTTGTGTCAGGAAATAGCTGTAAATAACCTAGGACAACGGCATATTTATGGAAAAAAAAAGTTAAGACAGTTAGAAAACATTTGCCTTTTCAAATGATGACCAGAATCCATCCTGAGAGTTGTACAAATGAACACACACAAATACACCCCTTTAGATCATTTTGCAGTCTTTAAATAATATTATCATGTCTGATGGTGATGCAGGAATACCATTTTCCCCTTTGAACCCTGTATGAGCATTAACATGTCAGCTTACTTCAATTTATGTGCAATATAATTGCTAATGGAGATGAGAAAAATAACTGATTGTGTATTATTTTTCTTAGATGACATCTAAATTGATAGGTTCAGAAATGTCCTCAGATGTCTTGTGATAAATGGAGAATTAATTGAAAGTCACTTGCAGATTAAGAAGGTTGTGTTATAATATATTCTAATAGTTTACATTTAACACATTTAAACCACATCAATAAAATACTAGTAGTCACTAAATCGCAAGCCATGTTGAAATATCATTGATGTCTTTTTTAGATGAATAGCTGTAAGTCCCTTTCAGCCTTATTTTCAACTTATTATGACATACTGTATAAATTGCTAGAACCATGTGTGTATTTTTGGCCAGAAATCAGACATGGAAAAATATATTTTGATTCAATCTTTTTTAATACTTGGTGAAATTAAAATGAATTTACATAATTTACTCCCCTTTCACCTTTCCAATTAAAGACATCCCTAACACTCCTCTCTCTTTAGTTGTTGCCCAAATGTGGAGACACACATAGTAAAGGAACCTCACTCACTGTTCATCATGATTAGTCATAGAACATGCTACATGCGAGACCAAAGCAATAGGACAACCTTTGACAGATGAGTATTGCTGACCTGAATGACACTAGCCAAGCAGACAGTGTCCAATCCATGCCACACCACTCCATATCAGCACAATTACTTTAAAAAGAGCCATTCATGCTTTTCACAATTTAATGCAAAATGGTCAGTCCTAGGATAACAAGCGAAACAGGAATTTATTACTGTTCTCTACTCAATTCTCTGATCCCTTCTAGAACATCTCATGAGAGTAGAGGCTAATTAATCACTGTATGTAAAATCATTTGGATAGTACAATGAGAAGCTGTGCAAAGAGTCAAACATTAAAGTAATTGTATTTTGTATTCAGAAACCATTTTCTAGGAACGATAATAAATTATCAAAATTCAGTTCCTATTTTTGGTTCATTTGTCATGTTTGTGAAAAAAATTCCTCCTTTCAGTATAAGTAAGTGCAAACTTCTAAAGAAGTCATCTCAATATTCAGATCCACAGAGTTATACGGAAACAAGCTGATTGCATTCCAGTGTTTTTAATGAAGACTTGTTACTAACATTGCAATGATGAAATAGCTTAATCACAAAATAAAACAATGTATGCAACTGTCAGAAATTAAAACTTGCAGAATACAAAATATGTGGGATATGAATGCAGTGTTATACAATGGAAAGTATTTATTTCCTTTTAAAAAGTAGCCTGAAGCAAATTATGTTATATTCATCTCAAGTTCTGAAAGACAGAATAGAGGATAGAGATTATGAAAGAGAACATGCTCAATATATAATAAATGCATGTGCAAAAATTTAAAAATAAATCTACAATAATAAAAGTTTTATTGTGCTTGCTTAAGGAGTATATCAGCTTTATTTATGTGTGTGTATATACATACATATATATATATGATATTAGATATATCAATCACTGCATATATTAATATGAATGTATGATTATATATTTATTCATTTCAGATACTGTCCTGAAATACAAGTATCTTGCTCAATTGAATTGATTCATCGGTTAATACAAAAAGCACTAGGAGAGCTGGAGATATGCTTTAGTGGGAAAGAGTATTAGTGGCTCGAACAGAAGACCTGAGTTAGATTGTCAGCACTCATATTCAGGAACACACACACACACACCTGTAATTCCAGCCTCATAGGAATCTGATCCGCACTCTGAAGATAATGCACACACTTTCCACTCACATATGCACATATGTATAACAAAAAATGAAACTACGTTTAGTAAAGAAAAAAGAAATGAATGAGGACTAATATAAGAAATTATATGAAACCATAGTGAGAACATAACAAAGCCTATTTGTTGCAGGATTTCCTGCAACACCTATTATTTTGTAAGATAATATAGGTAATAAAAATACAGGGCAATGAATTATTCACTTGAAAAAGAATCCATAGTTTTAAGTGTCCTGTTTTAAACCACGATATCATTGATTTATGCATTTCTTATGTATTATAAAGTTTTGTGTTTAAGTTTATTCCTTTTGTGTAGTAATATCATCAGCTTATATTGCAACCTGCTCAGCTTCACTGCAAATTATTCCATTATAAAATCTCTTTACCTTCAAATACACAAATTTAAGACTATGATACCAAAGATAATTATATAATTCAGTAATCATGAATTATAAAAAGAATCACCCTGTAGCAGAAATATATTTATTGGAAAGTGATGATGAATTGATGCAAAGATATACCAGACTGAATAGAAGATAAAAACGGAAAAGAGAATAAGAAAAAAAAAAAAGAAAAAAGAGACAGCATATTAGTCAGGGTTCTCTAGAGTCCCAGAATTTATGGAATGTCCCCATATATTAAGAGAACATATTGTAATGACTTAAAATCTGCAGTCCAGGAACCCAACAATGGGCAGCTGTGAATAGGAAGTCTAAGAATCTAGAAGTTCCTCAGTCCCATGAGGCTAGTTGTTTTAGCTGGTCTTCTGTATAAGCTGGAATCCTGATGATTTGGCTCCAACAAATATGCTGGCAAGTAAGTGCAAGCAAATGAAGAAGAGTGAGTCTTCCTTCCTCTAATCTCCTTATGTAGGCCTCCAGCAGAAGGTGCAGCCCAGATTAAAGGTGTATATACCACCATACCTAGATTTGGAACTTACTCTGGCCTAGGTTGGCCTTGACCTCAGATATCTGGCTGCTACAGCCTTCTGGAACTAAAGGCTTGTACTACCTTGCCTAGGCCTAAGCTTTTCATGCCTACTGTGCCTAAATATCTTCATGTCAATATCTGGTTCAGAAGCCAGTGTCGTTCAGCCTCAAGGTCAGGATCACAGGTGTGTCCTCCATTTCTGCATTGTAGTTCATTCCACATGTAGTAAACTTGACAACCAGGAATAGCCATCTCAGATGGTTCCCTCCCCTTAATTTTAATTTTTAAAAGGCTTGTTTCATTTTCTTTTCTTTCAAACAGGTTTTCAGCACACACCTCAGAGTGGTCTTACCACTCACTGTACAGCTTATTCAGGCATTCCTTGAAAGGGTAATCCTCCCCCATTAGCCACTGCTGTGCTGAAAATAATATATTTACTACCAAGAACAGCAGCAAAACCTTTCTTACATATTCAAAATTGTTATCATAATCAGGAATAACATGGAACATTCCTCAATTGGAGTTCATATCTCTTTTTTCTGCATTTAAAATACAAAACATTAACATAAACTATAAAAATGACAAATTCAAATATTTTTTGAAAAGAAAATAAAGTTAGAGGATTTTGCCAAGGAGATAAATTATTTACTAGACAATTGTAAAGGATGGAATTTGGATCCTCAGAATCAATGTAAGTGCCTGGCTGGCCAGGCTGCCTTTCTATAACCTCAATATGCCTGAGGCAGAAATAGATGGTTCCCTAGAATAAGATGGCCAGAAAAAAAACCAAGTAAGGGAGCTCTGGGGTAGAGAGGCTCCCATAATGCATGAAGTAGAGATTATCAAGGAAGACACATACTATCAAGCCAATGCATGCACAAGCATCCACATATACATGCACACACACACACACACACACACACACACATACACACACACCAGAACCTATACTGAAATACAAGCAAGCTCACTGCATGTAGATGCATATAGCTTTAAAGATTTGACACTAGAGTGCAAGTAAATGCAAAGATGAATAAAGAAGATATAATAGTGTCTGTGTCATTTTATCAGAATCGAATCTCTTCAGCAAATGTACTCTGGAAACGAGCTATCTGTCTATAGCCATGCACTGGATGCTCTTTCTGCATGAAATATTTGTCAGTCCTTAGAGGACCACAACAGGAGAGTCTATGCATTCTATAGCTATCAGAATGAGAAGCAAATTATATACATGGCTAAAGACACTGTTTTATCACTAACCATAAAAAAATGTTTTGTTTTGTTTTACTCTAGGTAGATTATTCAGTATAAGACTCAATAAGGGCAGTGTGAAACGACCAAAAACAAAGAAGAGATAAAAACTAAACTGACATCTTGAAGTGTGCTCATATATTTTCAATGATTAGATGTTGTACTGAAAAGGATTAATGAATGTGTTTCAATGTTTCCCTATGTAAATGTAACTTGTCAAAATGTCTACCTATCAAAAAGACATATAATAGACATATAATAATTAAATTAAATAAATAGTTTTCCAGGAGAAATATTTTCATTTTTTTTAGATATCACATGAGAAAGTATTCAAGTTAAAAAAAAAGCCAATGTGAATTTACATTGAATAAAATGTAAATTATCTCATGGTTTTACATTCGCTTGACAGTTACACTAGGCAAAGTAATAATATGGTTCTCTAAAAGTCAGAACTCTGTCAAAATCTGTTTCTACGAAAAAAATATATGATTTAATATATAAGTTATCTGCCCTATTCCACATCATCTAATAATTTCCTAGGTATGGTATCTGAGTCTTCCTTAATACTGTAATAGGTATAAATTATCTTACTGAATTTCAATAATTGCCTCAATCAGAATCATGTTTTCTTTGATGTGTAAATATAAATTTTGAGGAACCTGGTGTATTTCTTAAATAATTTCTCTACACAGTGGATTTCTTAAAAGTCAGTTTGTTTTGGAGTTTAGCTACACCCAAAACACCTGCAGGTGAAGAAGATTTTCGAACTGTAAGCAAACATCAATTTTTCATTTTTTTCATTTGGCTTCTGTAAGGGAAAAATAAAGTGGCTTGAATCCAGTTCATAGGCAAATTTTGAATTAGCCACATCAGGCCAGAACATATTCTGCAAAGGACATTATTCAGTCAAAGACCCTTACTGTCAGCTGGGCGTGGTGGCACACACCTTTAATCCCAGCAGAGACAGGCAGATTTCTGAGTTCGAGGCCAGCTTGACCTACAAAGTGAGTTCCAAGACAGCCAAAGCTATACAGAGAAACCCTTTCTCAAAAACTATAAAAAATATATAAAAAACAAAAACAAAACCAAAACAAAACAACAACACAAAAAGGCCCTTACTGTCACCTCCTCTCATCTTTCAAAACTACATTACCATGCTTAATTAATTTTTATCTTGAGGTTTCACATATTTATAGCAATTATCCACATTTTTTTGCAGAATTTGCGGCAGACTTATTTATAGTTTTATCTTAAATGAAAAACAGCCAAATAACAATTCAACATCATATTCAGCTTGATTTCTAATGAAAATATATGTACCATTTAATTAAGGTCACATTAATCTGAATAAATCAACGTTATGTCATTATTTGTGAGACCAGCAATTTACAAGTGACACTGGGATTAAATTTTAGACATAAGCAGGGGTATCACTGGATGCCTAATTCCTCTGCTAATTTCACTAATAGAATATAATGTGGGCCATCTGATTCACGGTTGATGATGACACAGCTTGAATTGATTTCCTTCCGTTTTTGTCAGTGTAATTTCCTTTAACAGAAGAAACATCTATGTTCCCATGCAAGGGCATTTCAGCAAAACATACTGAGAAGTAAACACTTTTTTAAAAAAACATTGAAATTCCAAAACTAAATCAGAAGTCAGGGTCCAGCGTCCAGATTTTTGTCCTGTTTCTGTGCGGGTGGTTATGGCAGGTCCTGGTCCTGTGAGTCCAGAGGTGCCTTTTGACACACCCAAAGCCCTGGTTATCTCGGACTTCAGCCCCACTGTCTACACCAATCCAGAGAGCTTCAAGGACAAGTTTATTCTCAAGACCCCATGAGAACCCAACAGTGCCTATAGGCTGTNAGGACGAGGAGGACGAGGAGGAGGAGAAGGAAAAATAGAAATTCCAAAACTATCTTTATATAATTTTATTAAAATAAGAATTAGATATATTACTGCCTCTCAAAAAATAAAAAAAATAAATGTGCAGATTCTTTGCTAGTATCTAAATGCATAGCTTTTTACTTCAAATTATGCATTAAAATATAATATGCAACACACCAAATCTGTATGTATTATATTTTAACTTTCAAATAAAATGTATAAAACCTGTCACTACATCAAGGAGTCTAAGTATAAAGTACAGACTCTTTTTACACTTTGCTCTGATCACGTGTTCTTTCTCCCACCCGCAAGCAACCACTGTCCTGAGCTCTGTGTTTAGTTTACATTTCTGAATGTAAGTAAACTCATTACTTATATGTTCATAATAAAGAAAATTTTGTTAGTTTTACTTACATTTATGCTTTTCTTCCTTTCATTCATGTTTTCAATGAGTTCTGTAGTTCTTTTAGCCATTTATCTTTATATGTTATATTGTTTCCATATTCTACACTATTTCTGACTCTTGTAGGTGACAGATTGGCTCATTCTAGCCCAATGTATAGTCAACACTTTTGTTTGTTTGCTTTCCTGATTTTTAATTGCATTTTCTACTTTCCTGGTTTTGCTCAACTCTAATTGTTCAATTTTCTTTCTACTTTCAAATTTAAATAATTAAATGCTACATAATCAATATATATTATATAGTATATATTGCAAATGGAATATGCAATATATACTATATAATATGTATTATATTACATATAATACATATATATAATACATGGCATATAGAAGTATATATAATATATATATATATATATATAATACATGGCATTATATAATACATGGCATATAGAAGCATCTGCCTATGGAGAGAGTGCAAAGGTGAGTGCAAGATAGCAAGAGAAAGAAAGAACAAGGGAGAGGAAGAGAGAGAGAGAGAGAGAGAGAGAGAGAGAGAGAGGAAAGGAACCCAGGGATTAATTCTTCAGACTTCTTTATCTATTCTTAATAATTTTTGACTCTGTCAAATGACATTTCAAACCAGGTCATTTCTTCTTTTTTTTTTTTTTTTTTTTTTTTTTTTTTTTTTTTTTTAGTGAGATTTTTCGAGACAGGGTTTTTCTGTAGTCCTAGCTTTCCTGGAACACACTCTGTAGACCAGGCTGGCCTTGAACTCAGAAATCCGCCTGCCTCTGCCTCCCAAGTGCTGGAATTAAAGGTGTGGACCACCACACCCAGCTTGGTCATTTCATTTTTAATAAATATTTGTGTGTAACTTTTCACACTTTTACCTATTTTAAGATTTTAGTCATTTTGGATAATAATTTTTTTCCTCATAATATTTTATTTGCATTTGTTGCATTCTCAGTTCCCTTGATTCAACTTTCCTTCTGTTTGTGTTCTTGAAAATGAAGATGCTTGGTCTTCAGGCACTGATATTCTACAGAACTAGGTGAGACCACTGTGATGTTGAAAAACATGTTATAAACTCTGAGGTTTCAGAGACCATCTCATAGCAAAGCTCTAGAGCTCTGGAGTTTTCAATTCTGTCCCCCATCCAGCTATATCTTCCCTGTACTTGAAAGATACAGTGCTTCTCAGATCTGCTTATGCTACTAGGTTTTAATAGAGACAATCTGAATTAAGAGCAGGGGGAAGGTATAGGGGACGTTCGGAGGGAAACAGAAAAGGGGATAGCATTTGAAATGTAAATGAAGAAAATATCTAATAACAACAACAAAAGAGAGTATTCCATGTAGGTTGTCATTGTAATCTTGCACTAAGGGGGAAAACGTGAGTAGAACATTGCCTTGAGATTATTTAGAATTCATCACGAAATGCTACCCTTCACCAAATATTGCCAGATCCACCACTTCTGTACACACCAAACTTTGTATCCCAACCCTTTATAAAGAACAGTCCTCTAAGTTCAGTTCCTACTTCTCATATACACTTGTGTATGGCTATCCACTGCAGAGTTACTGACCCACAAGGGGTCATACCCTTCATGAAATTTGACTCTTCCTCTCCTAGCAACTATAAAATTCCAATAGTACCTACACTTACAGTGATATTTCTGGTTCATCTCCATTCTCCATGCTGTGAATTTTGTCTTGCTTGACAAACAAGCAAAACAAAACCTTGTGGCAAACCTTGTTTCCTGTAGTTATGCACTACTGGCTCTGACAACTTTTCTGCTCCATCTCCTTTCCTTAATGTATCATTGAGACTTGGAGAAGATATGGAGTAGACTCCTATTTAGGGCTGAGTATTGTCTCTTAGTCTCAACATTTTAATCCGTTAACAATCTCTGTGTTAAAAATCAAAACAAGTCAGAAACAATCATTGCATATAAAGTTACCTAGGCATAGATAAGCAAATGTTAATTATTTTCTCCTTTGTAGAATTTCGTATTGAATCTGCATATATGTATGCTTTGATTGGAATAACAATAATGGTCAATAAATTAATAAGGAACTCTAGGTTGGGAATTTTTCTTTTTTCTTTTTCCTTTCCCTTTCCCTTTCCCTTTTTTCTCTATCTCTTTTTTTCTCTCTCTCTTTCTTTCTTTCTTTCTTTCTTTCTTTCTTTCTTTCTTTCTTTCTTTCTTTCTTTCTTTCTTCCTTCCTTCCTTCCTTCCTTCCTTCTTTCCTTTCTTTCTTTCTTTCTTTCTTTCTTTCTTTCTTTCTTTCTTTCTTTCTTTCTTTCTTTCAATTTTGTTATACTTTAATCTTCTTTTACAGTCCAAACTTTATCCCCCTCCCAGTCTATTTTCCAACTCTTCCACATCCCACACCTCCTCCTCAAACCCCTGTCTCCACAAAGATGTTCCCAACCCCACAAGACATCTCCACTCCCTGAGGCCACAAGTCCCTTGTGGGTTAGGTGAATCTTCTCTGACTGAACCCAGACCTGGCAGTCCTCTGCTGTATCATGTGTTGGGAGGCTCATATCATGTGGTATATGCTGCCTGGTTGGTGGCTCAATGTCTGAGAGATCCCAGGCGTCCAGGATAGTTGAGACTGCTGGTCTTATGGAGTTACCCTCATCTTCAGCTTCTTTCAGGTTTTCCCTAATTCAACCACTGGGGTCAACAGCTTCTGTCCATTAGTTGGGTATAAATATCTCTATCTGAATCTTTCAGTAGCTTGTTGGGCCTTTCAGAGAGCAGTCATGATTGATAGGCCCCTGTTTGTAAGCATAACATGGCAAAAGTAATAGTGTCAGGCCTTCCCCCCCACCCCCCGAACTGGATCTCAATTTGGGAATGTTTTAAGAGAGGAAATATAGAATGAAGTGATATAAAGGCAAAACGGAAAATAGGAAGGAATGGGGAGGTTAATGGGGTGTGGGATGAGGAAGAAGGCTATAAGAAAATATACAAAGGGGGCCAAATAACACTAAAGACCTTTTCAAAGTCACATGGAAACCTAGAATATATATTTATATATAAGATATTATCTTATTTTACATTTCAAATGCTATTCGGAAAGTTTCCTATACCCTCCTCCTGCCCTTCTCCCCTACCCACCAACTCCCACTTCTTGGAACAGACATTCCCCTGTACTGGGGCATATAAAGTTTGCAATACCAAGGGGCATCTTTTCCCGATGATGGCCGACTAGGCCATCTTCTGCTACATATGCAGCTAGAGACACGAACTCTGGGGGTACTGGTTAGTTCATATTGTTTTTCCTCTTATAGGTTTGCAGGCCCCTTCAGCTCCTGGGGTACTCTTTCTAGCTTCTCCTTTGGGGGCCCTGTGTTTCATCATATAGATGACTGTGAGAATCCACTTCTGTATTTGCCAGGCACTGGCATAGCCTCAGATGAGACAGTTATATCAGGGTCCCTTCAGCAAATGCTTGCTGTCCTTTACAATAGAGTCTGGGTTTGGTGACTGATTATGGTATGGATCCCCTGGTGGGGTAGTCTCTGGATAGTCATCCTTTCTTCTTAGCTCCAAATTTTTTCTCTGTAACTTCTTTCATGGGTATTTTGTTCCTATTCTAAGGAGGAATGAAGTATCCATACACTGGTCTTCCTTTTTCTTGATTTTCTTGTGTTTTACAAATTGTATCTTGGGTATTCTCAATTTCTGGGCTAATATCCACTGATCAATGAGTGCATATCTAGTGACTTCTTTTGTGATTGGGTTACTTCACTCAGGATGATATCCTCCAGATACATCCATTTGCTCAAGAATTTCAGAAATTCATTGTTTTTAATAGCAGAGTAGTACTCCCTTGTGTAAATGTACCACATTTTCTGTATCCATTCCTCTGTTGAGGGACCTCTAGGTTCTTTCCAGCTTGTGGCTATTATAAATAAGGCTGCTATGAACATAGTGGAGCATGTGTCCTTATTACCAGTTGGAACATCTTCTGGGTATATGTCCAGGAGAAGTATTGCTGGATCTTCTAATAGTACTATGTCTAATTTTCTGAGGAACCGCCGGACTGACTTCCAGAGTGGTTGTACCAGGTTGCAATGCCACCAGCAATGGAGGAGTGTTCCTCCTTCTCCACATCCTCGCCAGCATCTGGTGTCACCTGAATTTTTGATCTTAGCCATTCTGACTGGTGTGAGGTGGAATCTCAAGGTTGTTTTGATATACATTTTCCTGATGATTAAGGATGTTTAACATTTTTTCAGGTGCTTCTCAGCTCTTCGATATTCCTCACTTGAGAATTCTTTGCTTAGCTTGTTACCCCATTTTTTAATGGGGTTATTTGAATTTCTGGAATCCAGCTTCTTGAGCTCTTTGTATATATTGGATATTATTCTCCTATAAGATTTAGGATTGGTAAAAATTCTTTCCCAATCTGTTGTCTTATTGACAGTGTCTTTTGCCTAACAGAAGCTTTGCAGTTTCATGAGGTCTCATTTTTCAATTCTTGAACTTACAACACAAGCCATTGGTGTTCTATTTAGGAATGTTTTCCTAGTGCCGATATCTTCGATGCTTTCCCCCACTTTCTCTTCTATAAATTTCAGTGTCTCTAGTTTTATGTGGAGGTCTTTCATCCACTTAGACATTTTCTAAAATTAGTTGCTTTGGTGGTTAGAATGAGAAGGAACCTAATTGCCTCATATTTATGAATGATTGGACCCAAGTGGCTCTTTGAGAAGGCAAAAGGCATAGGAAATATTACCTCTTTGATGGAGGTGTGACACTGGGAATGATATTTGGGATCCAAAAGCCCATGGTTTCCAAGTCTTATTCTGTCTCTCTCTCTCTCTCTCTCTCTCTCTCTCTCTCTCTCTCTCTCTCTCCCATGCTTTGTCTCCTGCATGTGCATAAGGTAAGGATTTAAGATTTCAGCTATAGATAAAGACCCATGCCTGCCTCCCTGTTTCCATACTGTCTGCCATGATGATAATAAACTAAATCCTCCAATTTGTAAACCATAATAAACTCTTTCATCTTACGTTTACTTTGTTATGTGTCTTGCCTGAGCAATAAAAAAGTAACTATGCCATAAGTACATACAATAGAGTTGTCTTATAGCAGGATAAAAGTACCTTTTTATATAACAAAGCAGGCTAAAAGACAGGGGGAAAATGATCAATGATAATGCTTGATTAGCTTTTAGGATGCATTAACCAGTAAGGTCCATGAACCCCCAAACATTAACGACTACTATAATGTTTTTTTTTATTAGCTCCCCCCAAAACTAGACAGCAAGATCCTATTCCTGAGGACACCACCTAGCTGAGCCAAATAACTTGAAGAAAGCAAGCTGGTACTTACCTGGAGGCTTCAATCCTACAGTCCAAATTTAGTCATGCTTTTAGGTGTAAAAATCTATCATCAAGGCGGGGGAGATGGCTCAGTGGTTAACAGCACTGCCTACCCTTCTAAAGGTCATGAGTTCAATCCTGAGTCATCTGAAAAAAAAATCAGTCATCAAGCTTTGAATCCTGTAAGGTACAATAATGATTATTTTGGCAAGACATATTCATCAGTGCAATAGTGGCACAAATGTTATGGAAGAACCAACCACTTTCTGCTCAGATTTCAGGCTGAATCCACAAGAATAATTCCACATCTAGAATCATTAACAGGGCTTAGAAACTGTGACTTGATAGGTCATAGTCTCTAGAGGAAATACCCTACTTTTATTCTTCTAAGTAAATATAGAATCAAAGTAATTTTTAAAGACTTATTATTACAACCATGTTTTTGTGAAAAATCTCAATCCCTAACAGAAATGCTGCACTGAAAGTATACATGAATAATTTATAAATAAGACTGAAGCCATAGAGGTTTAATTAATTCAACAATTGTGTTAACTAAAATATTAAAAAAAATGTACCTTAATTTTAGTCCTTTAAGACATCAATAAAAATGATGAAGATAGAAAAGGAGATGAAGGGATGCACCATCCAGAGACTATCCCTCCCGGGGGGTCCATTCCATAATCAGCCACCAAACCCAGACACTATTGCACATGCCAGCAAGATTTTGCTGAAAGGACCCGGATATAGCTGTCTCCTGTGAGGCTATGCCAGTGCCTGGCAAATACAGAAATGGATGCTCACAGTTATCTATTGGATGAAACACAGGACCCCCATGGAGGAGCTAGAGAAAGTACCCAAGGAGTTGAAGGGGTCTGCAACCCTATAGGTGGAACAACAATATGAACTAACCAGTACCCCCAGAGCTTGTTTCTCTATCTGCATATGTAGCAGAAGATGGCCAACTAGGCCATCACCAGGAAGAGAGGCCCCTAGGTCTTGCAAACTTTATATTCCCCAGTACAGGCGAATATATATATATATATATATATATATATATATATATATATATATATATATATAGTGTATTGGTATATTACACTGCACTCTTTGTAATTTCAATACAGCTCATTTATTGCTATTAATTTGGGTCAATATAAAAAAACAATGTAAAAATGCCTATATGTTGATATTTTATTGAACATCTAACATTTCCTGTTCTCATCCTAAAATATCAGATGTGATTGTGTGGTGTGGCTTGGAAAAATGAATATCTTTTGTTGAGCCTCTGTAGTTTGCATATAAATGTTTGTCTGGTGTTGTCCAAGATGGTTGCATCTAATCTGAGTACCTGGCCTTTGAATGAATGACATGGTCCTAATGTATGTTTAATCTGGTTGTAACTGTTGATATGTAATGGGTGACATATCAGCTTATTGAAAGTCAAAGTTGCTACACATAGTTAATTTATCTAATTTATGCAATATATTCTTTAATGGTTAGGGTTAATTTTTTATTTCACAAAATCCAGAGTTGTGTGGGTAATGGGTTCCTAGGCATATGATTGAGAAACAGCTATGATTATATTAGTTAATATTGAAAGACACATCGTAACTGTAGTAAGGACTATCCCCCAGGCACAATACCCAGCACTGTATAAAATATAAGTAAGGATCTGAAAATTAATATTCATTCTTTCCCTGCTGTCTCTGATTATACTTGTAATGATCCTGCAGACTTGACTTCTCTGGTCTGAAACTAGAATTTGTCTGACATGCAAACCTATGATTTAAAATAGAGCCCTTTCCCTTTGAGTTGCTTCAGTGAGGATATTTCACCTTAGCAACCTGAAAGCAAGCGAAGAAGGAAGAATGTGTCTTTTCCTAAAGGTATATAAACACTCTGGAGTGAATCTTTATATAATCATCCAGTGAAAGCATATATATTTTAGAGGAAATTTTTATTTTGTAGAATTAATATGTTTTATAATTAGATTAAAATATGACTAGCATATTTCTATACACTTACTAAATTATACTTTCTACCAGTACATTTAAAAATGGAGACTGCCCTGGTCTGAATAACACAAGTTGCTATAATTTATAAAAGATGTTGTTTCATCTTTTATGCACTGTAAGGAATTGAACCAAAAATCTGCATGAACTTTGCATTCTCCCCACACTAATTTTAAGCTAATATTGCAGAACTAATGACAGGCTCGAGCAGTCCTATTATCAATTCCAGCTGTCTCCTGACTCAAGATCGCCTGAATTATGGCAACATTTTAAGAAATGAAGCTCTGAATAAAATCCATTACAGATGAATTCTTGTTTTAATATTTTTGCCAAATGCTTCATAATAATGACTATCTTCGTTCTTCACTGGAAAAAGTTTAGGACAACTTGAGTTATTTTACTTCATTTCTTAAAATTTTATGCCATAGACTCATTTAAAGAGCCAATCATTGGCCTTGCTGAACAGTTTATTCTTAGTCTCATGATTTGAATATTTTCCTAATTGATAAATGTGTATTTGTTAATGTCTCCGAATCATCCATTTCAGTGAAGCCTGTCAGTAATATGTCTTGTCCCTTCCTGGACTCTACTTTCCTCACTTAAAATTATATGTTGCTTATATTTATCTAACCTATGTAGAATTATAATAAAATTGTTAACTTGACCAAATTACCACTTCTCAACAGATTCCTCATTGCAAAATATAAAGCTATCATCCAACATGTAAGTAGCACTGACTCCCTAGTAATTTGTCTACACTATATGCATGTATAAAAAGGTTATTAAGTGCATGAAGGCCCACATTCTCCTTTCAGTAGACTTCAAGCATGTCTTTGTGCATTTGTTTACTGGACTAACTCAGTATTCTCACAATTTTCATTAGTAAGCCATGTTGTTCCAAAGTCTCCCTGGAGAATATTATACATCATCCATGAATTTCCAGCACCTACAGTGTCAAAAAGATCATAGGCAATGAACTAATGAAGATAAAACAAAAACAAAACAAAACAACTGAAAAAAGAAGCAAATAAGTGCTGGTGCATATTTATCTAAAAGATAGTTATTATATGGATATGGTTAACTCTAACAATGAAAGAAGCTATGCTAATGAATTGGGAATCCTGTATTGGATTTGACATACTAAGTAGTGAAGATTCTCAACAGTACATATGCTGAGAATGGAGCAGAAAAATAACAATTATGGCCTGAAAGTACAAATGTAATTTCCACAACTAATGGTTTAAGATATTAAACAACAACAATAACAAATAACATGGGATTAAAAAAAAAAAACAAAAAAACAAAAAAAAAACAGAGGTGAAATGGGATAGGCATCTGGGATATCATGAAACAAAGACTGAATTCCACTGAAGAAATGTTGGTAAGTGACTGGCAGAAAGTCTAGTTTTGGATGGTCATCAATCAATATGCAATGCTTTGAATTAGTTAGGTATGAGAGCAGGTGAAGTTAGAAAATTCCAGACAGAAATTCAAAAAAGGTAAATAGTAAGAACACTCGCTGAACTGAACAGTTATACTACAAGTTAAATTACTCTCTGGGTCAGTGGTTGAAGCACTAGGTATGCAAACTTCAGAATTGTCACCATTGCCAATGGCAGGGAGATGTGGGAGCCCCTGACGTGTCAGAACTGGAGAGGCAGAGACAGGAGATTTCAGGAATAAGCTGGATAGATGGACTAGTAGAATCAGGTGTGCTGTGTTGTCAAACAAGAGCCTTTACCTTAAAATATAATGTGGATAGCAACCAAAGAATATACTTGATATCAACGTCGTGTTCTTGAATTTCATGTGCATACACATGTATGACACCCACTTACACTTAGAAACACACACACACACACACACACACACACACAATTCATTAATGGAGACGATGTAAACAAATACAAATACTATCATTCCGTAAAAAGTATCAATCAGGACCAAATAATTCAGTGTTTGTTGTCAAATATGAGAAATTAATTTTGGCAGAGAGAACTGACACTTTCAGGTTGTCCTCTATTCTTTACAGATTCTCTGTGGCATGCATATCTCCCAAGAATATGCCCCCGAATACACAAGTCAATAAATGTAATAAAAATATAACATTATTATCCAGGTTAACAATTAATTAGTTAATTATTCAGAAACATACCCTTCTTATATATGAGGTACAGATAGATTCACTGGTATGCTTATGGATACAGAACTCTTAGATATTGTGAGATCAGAGCCCACTGTCACTATGCTGATTTAGCTCAGATACACATCTAACTCCTTCCTCATGATCCTTTCTTGATTAGGAAAACATCCTTTCTATCATTTGTTTTGATCTAACATCAAAACATCACATGCGCCTGTGTCTGATCTATTTCTACTTCTGTGGCTTCATAAGAACAATGAATACTAGACAGAACCCAGCTCAAATCCTCACTTAAATTTCTACCCACCCATTTCCACTTGAACAGATACACTACTTTCATCTAATTGAGTTTTTCCTACTTAGCAGACTTTAATTGAATCTCTCTTAATCTCCCTTACTTTTCAAATTTCAGTTCTGCATATCCCCTAGCCCACACGTCTGCATGGCCTTGAGTGCAGCTGTATTTAATAAACCTTGTTTACTGATCTATTAGCAGCTCATGATTCAAAGAAATAATGCTTAGGTGGTTCTTTTCCAGGAACATCCACATTTGTTTGGAACAGTGAGAATGGTCCAGAAATACTCTCAGAGCCACCCTGCAGTTGCACAGAGCACACTGAAGAAAGTAGTAACCCTGGGGAGTCTGAGGTTTAGGTGAGGTGGTGAAATAAATGGATGAGAGGAAATAGACCCCTCCAGTAGCTTCAGAAGACATCAGCCATTGTCTCTACTGGGTAAACGCAGGAGAAAGAAACTGTATCTGGACAGAATGAGTGAGCAGTAACTCAGTAGATGAATTATTATGCACACTTCATGTGCCAAGAATACTGAGAAGGAAGCAGATGTTCTCCATCCTCTAAGACAATGTCAGTGGTTCATCTGCTTTTCCTCTCCTGCTCTCAGCAGCATACCATCATTCCACATTCCTCCTGGAAGCCAGTCTCAGTTTTATCTTTCACTATTTCTTAACAAGTGACTCCTTGTAATGAATGAATGTGAAGGGGAGAAGGAGGGGAAGGAGGGCTAGTAAAGAGATAAAAGAGAAGGAGGAAGAAAATGAAGAAAGACAAAAAGAGAAATTGAAGAAAATAAAAGATCAGGGATTATCAGTGGTACAACTGACCATTCACCTTCCTAGTTTCTAGGCTTCAAAACACTGACTTTTTAAGATCTTCAAATTTCAATTATTTCTGAATTTAGAGTTTTGATATCAGTTTCCCTCACCAATTATGACAGTTTTTTCCTTCTATTTCCTTTCTTTTCTCAATTTGCAGGAGCAAATTGAGTGACCATTAAATGGTGCTCCTCATACCTAGATTGAAGCAGAATCATGTGAAGAACAATGTTGTAGTCCTGACAGTTTCTGATGTCGAGGCTTCTTGTAAACAGTATGGAGCTGTTGAGAGAATACACAAATCAGTACAATAGAAGAGAGATCCTGGGAATAGACATAGAAGAACTAGCTGACAAAGGAGTAAATACAGGAAGTTGAAGGAAGGTGAATTTCAACAAATGGTGCTGGAATAATCAGATAGCCTGAAGCCAACACACAGATGTAAACACATATTCACATACATATATGTTTCTTCCTTACTTTAATAAAAACTTTAGCCAACCAAATGAAGATGTGAAGCTGTAATTCTCCAAAATAACATCAGCTAGATATCTATCATTACATTTATGAATTTTCTGTTAAACTCAAACATCAAATTTTGGAAAAATAATTAATAAGCAAGACATTAGTAAAATGCGACTTTTGTTCTATGAAAGACAATGTTGAGGGACAACATATCAAGATAAAGTTTAGAAAAAACCCTTTCAGAACAACTTCTAATATAAAAGTGTTGGTCAAGATATATAAAATTGCTGAACACAATCAGAAAACAACCAACATGACTACCTAACAACAATAAGGTATATACTGGTGTCACTATACTACATATCCTGAAGAATATGAATTAAAGTAATTAAATTACTATTTAATTAATGAAATAAATAAAGTAATTAAAGTAATTAATTAAAGTTATTAGATATTATCCTCATTACAAGGCCATATATCCACTAGTTAACATGATCAATTACTGATGAGAATGTACAGTGACATTAGGTTTAGATCATTTGATGTGGGAATGAAAAATATCTTGGCTACTCTAGGAAAGAGTTTAACAGTTTTCAAAAACTGAATTGCTCTTACTACTGCTCAGTCACTGAGCCTCAAGGCATCTGAGAAGGTATGATCATACAACCTGAACATAGATATTATTGTTGTCAAAACCTGGAAACAACCACAATGTTTGTGGTCAATCTTCATTGTTGACTTGATTGAATTTAAAAATCAGTGAGGAGAATGAGTCACATATAAGAGTGATTCTGTAAAGGTATTCCCAGAGAGGAATACACACCCTGAATGTGAGTGGCATGATGTCAGGAGATGGGAAGGAAAAAACAACCAGGCCATCGTTTCTTCTGTACTGATATTAACTGAGATTGGTTGTCATGCCTTGCTCATCATAAAAGACTGAATATTTTGATACCATGAGCCAATATAACTATTTTTTTTCTATATGACATCTATGTCAGGTGATTTGACCTTAGCAATGGCAATGTAACTCATATAATGCCCTTTGAAGTATTTAAACTGATGAACTCATAAATGCTGATATGAAATATGAAATTCTAAGTAAAGTAAATTATTAAACAACTCAAGATACCAAGGACTCTTTAATTCTATATTACCAATAACAATTGACAATTTGGAAAGATTATACCCTGTGTGATGTGAAAGGCATGGCAGACATAAAAAGTGAAATAAGAAAACAGAAAAATGTTCAGGGAGGAAGGAAGAACAGAAGAACCATTAGAGAATAGAGGATTCTGAAAGAGTACATGCATGGTGGTACTAACATGGTGGACAAATTATGGTGCTTCTTGGGAAAGCTGATGTAGTGCACAAGACTGGTAATGAACCCCCGTGTATACTGTGAGCTTGTGTAATAGCTGTGTGTCAGTTCATGTTTAAATGTTCACTGTGGTGTGTGGTAATGATAACAGAGGGTGTTTGCCTGTGTATGGAAGGCTGTAAAAGGGAAGAATTTTTGCAGCTTCTGCTTAGACTTGCTGTGCACATGACATTCTGTTGTTGTTGTTTTTTTTTTTTCCTTTTAAAGTCAAAGCTTTAAAAAACACAAATACACACAACATAAAAGCACTTAATATACATTATGTCCTTTCTCAGAGTCTTTGTCTCTTTGAAGCTTTCCTCTCTCTCTCTCTCTCTCTCTCTCTCTCTCTGTCTCTCTCTCATACACACACACTGTGTTTATGTGCCTTATGAGTATATATCATTATGAATATGAACAATTCATATTAAAATGAATGAATGAATGTGTCATGGTAAGCTATTCCAGTATTATGGATGGTGTGCTTGCATTTTTTTATAATGTGAGAACTTATTGGATAGCAATGAATTTACCTGAGGTGCCAATTTTACCCACCTTAAATCAAGAACATTATTTGATTTTACTTGGTATTTATGACCAGTGTTAGGTTAGGGTTCTTTTATTTTCATATAATCATTATAATAATTTTTATTTATTTGTGTGTGGTGAGTGATTTGTCTGCATATAAATTTGTATACCACATAAATATCTGGTGCCCACAGAAGCCATATAGCGTGTGAGACCTCCTGTAACTGCAGTTACAGCACTGTATAGGCTATCATTTGGGTGCTGGGAATCTCACCTAAATCCTCTGAATGAGTTGCCAGTTCTCTTAATGGATAAACCAACAATTTAGTCCCCTTCCCATATAGTCTTTGTGACTAATATTTATAATCCTCACACAGTCCAGCTTGCATAGTAAGTACAGACCAGACCATCTAGGAAATGTTTTAAAAAATCCCAATTGTTAACTCACAACCAAGTCACTGTGCTGTCAGAAGCAGAGGTAAAAGATTGATGCTGTCATGAGAGAACATTACTTTATAAAGCATTGGTCTAGATGGATCTGGCACACCAAGAGCCTTGAGATTAGTGAGAGCTGGGGAGTGTGTCCTGATTATCTCCTAGGACACATACAAGATGTGGTTAGAAGATCTATCAGCATGTGCTGCTTGCTCCAATATGTGGAATCTGTGCATTCTTATCATCGAGATTAGGCATTACATCATTTTTTTTCAGTAGAGTGCTTGTTGATGTCTTAGGTGTTGTTTATCTGACATTGTTTCTTAGTCCATGAATCAATATATTCATGATCTAATTTGGTAACTCTGTAGGTGGTGTTTTTTTTTCTACATAAATAACTCAGCCTAAGTCTTATGGTTCACACTGGACAGATGGAGGCTGGTGACATGTACAAACTTATACAATCATGTGCCTTAGCACTTGCACTCAAAAAGGAGCAAACCTTTGTTAGAAAAACTGGAGTCACAAGAACAAGGTACTTGAGCATTGCAATTCCACGTGCCATGACGCAATCTGAACACAGAAATGCCTGAATTTCACAGTGCACCTTTAAACTCACCCATTTATGTAACTAAGATGTGATTCACGATCGTTTCCCATATACTTACTCATATTTTTTTTACATATTTTGAAGTAGATGGCATTAACAATGGAAATGTGATGTCACTTATTCATCACACTGGTTAAAAAAATGTTTGCAAGCACACAACAGCATCACAGGCTGTGAGTCGTGAGCCCAATCTCCCGTCCTGACCCTTAAGGCCTCAGTTAAACCCTCCAGGGAAAGATAACACAAAGCTCTATGCACTTTGCTGCAGTTTTCGGTCAGTGTGTACTGACTCAGATAGCCATATGGATATGGAGTGCATGGTAATATATATATGCTACAGGCTCCCAGAGGGTAAGGGAAGTCTCACATCAGTTTGCACAGCATCCTTCCCCAAATCCCTTGACTTTGTACTAGAGATAAAGCAGGGACAAAGATGAACACCCTGTATAGATGACTAGAAGACACAGTGGCTTTTAAAAGCCTTACAATAAGAACACTAGCTTCTCCAGATATGAACTGACGATTTTTATTTTTCTCTATACCTAAATATAAAGTGACACTTTCTCGTAATTAGATCTTGGAATGAAAGTCACCTTGTGTTTAACGTCTCACAAAGTACATTTTATTTTAGGGCAATTTTATGTTTTGACTTTGAACCACTAAGTGCTATTGGAGAAGATGTATGGTCTGGACCAACATCAATCAATTCAAGCTCCAAAAATTTATAAGAGCTACCTCAACTCAACCAAAGCTAGTGGAGAAGAAATGAAGAAAATAACTGTGGACCTATGATCTTATCCTTACATCCTTTGGAAATGACCTCATAGGTGCCAATATCTTGTATCAGGAAAAATATATATATACTACTGTACTGTCTGATAAAATACAATGAAAAATACTTTACTTATATTATGGATCAGATGGATATAAATTCATAAGGCAAATGAAGATGACAATTATCTTCTGTCCATCAATATGTCTTTGTGGCCCAAGATTTAATATTAAATAATAGTTTACTCTATAGTCTACAATATGGATAGAATGGAAATAGTTTGGAAGACAAGGATTAAAAAATGTCACAATGAGTAGGAGTACAGACCGATTTCCAGGATTCAAGGACAGTATGTGAGTTGAAACTTTACACTTAGTTTGATGTCATAACAATACACTAGCTCCAAATTCAGGCTTCTATATTAGGTGAAATTAGATTTTGGACAAATACATGATAATTGATATGTAATCAATTATATAAGTATAAGTTACATTATGTACTTTATACACACATTTTATTTATAATATTGTATGTAAGTTATATACACATATATTTTATCTATATTTAATAATGAATGTATACATTGTATGAGTACTGAATGAGAAGGAACACAGCAATGTCTTTGTTGGTGTAAAATTAAGTATGTAGAATGCCAACTTATATATCCTACCTTAGTGTTCTATTATTTATTTTAGTGAAGAGATTATATTTTTAAAATTTTTATATAATGATAATGATATACTTATATTATAAATTTAAGTACAATGTCAATATTAAACAACGCCTATGTAGTTTTTTTTTTTTATTCTGAGACAGAGTTTCTCTGTATAGCCCTAGCTGTACTAGAACTCACTTTGTAGACCAGGCTGGCCTCGAACTCAGAAATCTGCCTGCCTCTGCCTCCCCAGTTCTGGGATTAAAGGCATTCGCCACCACACCTGGCTAAGCCTATGTAGTTTTATTGTAGGTGCATGCTACATATTCTACCTCTAATCGGCACAGATAAGAATATATCAAATTCTAGCAAGGATATTTTATATAGACCATTTTTTGTGTTTAGTTTTGAAAATAAAAATAAGATGTTTTGAAGTATTTCTTTCATATACCCATATTTTGTTATTTATAGAAAAAGAATTAAATGTGACTTTATCCATGAGTTTGAGAATGTACTTAGTACAACACTAGCAGAGATCAGAATCCACGGACAATGAAGCTAGAACTAATAAGGTGAAACTCATACACTTCTTGTTTTTTCCCAGTGGGGTATCATGCAAGATTCATCCCTAGAAACCAATTCTTACCATTCATGTGTTTTAAATGTCTATATTGGTGTCTGTATAAAACTAGCATGTGCTCTGTGATTGTATGTGTTCTACTTTGTGCCCTGCCTCTGTCTGTTTACTTGGAAATAGTGAGCATCAAAGAGAATGTACCAATATAACTTGTTACATCTTTGAAAGCTTTTAATTCTTGCTGGTGGGGACTCTACTTGCTCACTGTGAAGGTGAGGAGATAGAAGCCCACTCTCTTTAAATACCTGCCAAACATTTCCTGTGAAATTTTATATCATGTACTGTTTAGTTTCCTGTTAACTAATCTCTAGGAAATGCTTTTTCTTCTTCTTTTAATTGTGGGAGATGCCATTATTTAAAGAAGTATCTGAGACCCCCTCTCCCACCTGCGATCATGGTGAGTTTTCTGGCTTTTTCTCCCACTTAGTTATGTTACTGGATAAATATGTAATGTTCCAGCTCAGATTCTGAAGATATACAATGGACGTTCTCTCTCTTTCTAACTTAGAGAATTACATAGAAATATGGGTATGTTAATGTAATGTTACATAGCAATGCCTGACTCACAAGAAATGTTCTATGAATTTGTATAAATGTTTTTAAGCTATTTAAATCAAAGCACATATTTACTCCCATTCCAGAGATGTTAGTGAACATAACGCACTTGCTTTAGGCCCTGATAAAACATGTGCTACACAGTCAGATTTAGCTTTGTCCTTTATCAAACTCTCCCTAAGTACACTAAGAACAGAGTCTAGAGTAAATTTATGACAAATTGAATAAATAAGGATTCCTAATTGCTCATGCCTCAAAGGGGGAGAACTCACATCCAAAGACGAAAGCTGTAGAGCATAAGAGAAACACATTAAACAGTGAGAGGAAGTGGAAATCTAGAATTTAAGTACAAGTATACCCAGTTAGTGCTAAGAGTTCAGCATACATCATTGTTACGGCTACAACTGCTAATTACCATAATCATGAAACTCATGAACAAAGATAAATGATCTTACCATTAAGAGTCCATTTCCCTTCTGTAAAATTTGAAACTAAAATGTTGACTCGACAATCTGGTTGAAAATAATATGTCTCATGTTAGTAGCGAGTGTTGACAGGATATTATGATTCTGAGAACCTGTTCATTTCATAAGCATCCTGAAAACTGTACATAAAGTGCTTAGAAGGATACCTGGTATGCATACATGCATATATGCATGCATACATACATACATACATACATACATACATACATACAGCTCTTACCTCAATGAAATAGTAAATGTTATTCTCTCAAATTTTTTGTTGTTTTTAACTAATATTTTGTCACCTTATTTTAAAATGTTACTTTGTGTTTATGCTCTTACCTCAATGGAATAGTAAATGTTATTCTCTCAAATTTTTGTGTTGTTTTTAACTAATATTTTGTCAACTTATTTTAAAATGTTATTACTTTGTGTGTTTATGTGTGTGTGTCAATGTCTACATATAGCAATTTTGAATTTTTAAGTAAATATCACTCAGTTTCCCAGTAAAAGTCAACTTATACATTGTAAGTATAATTATTCTCATAAGACACTGGCATTATTTTTCCATGGTTATATTTGTTATATTACTGAGAAAATTAGACTTATCACAATATCTTCTTAATAATTAAAATATATATCCAGTAGCTATATTAGGAGGCAGATTCTGAGCTTAAATTCTTGAACATAACTATTAATATTCTCCCTATCATTTGACTTCACTGAATAATAAAGACAGTGACCCCTCATGTCCTTGTAATAATTTCAGTCTGTTTCTTAAAGTTTAAACATGAAAACTTTAGTCAATATCAAACTTTCATGACTTAATATTCTTAGTGAAAATATTTGAAGCATATTGAAGCATTAATTTTGCAACAGAATGAAGAACTTCTAGCTATTATATTTTCAATGTGATATATTTTTATTCAGTGCTGTTCCATATGAAAAGAAATATTTAAGACAAGAAAGTTCATGCTAAGAAAGCATCTGAGTTTGAAGAAATTGTCAAGTTAATTCCAAGAATGTCAATTACAAGTTTTCATTTGATTTGTGTCATGTATAATTTCATGGCCATGTACATTTATGAATATTCAGACATGTAAAGGGCATCCATCTATTTTGTGTTTGATCGTGGATTGGAATGAATTATATTTTAAATACCAAAGGGCTTCTGGGAATTGAATTTAAATGGGCTTCAAGCTGCTTAAAACGCAAAAGGTAGATGTTATCAAAAGTATTATCCTAAGAAATACAAGGGAAAATTAAATGAAACTCTGATGGTGAACTGAATTGGCATCTTTAATATTGGATGGATGTAACAGGCAAGCTGCTGAGGAGAAAAGTCTCCAACAGTCTTATCTAACTTGAGTTCTTCAAGTTGCAATAAGGATCAGTCTGGCAAGATATGCTCACTAGAGCAATAATGGAACAAATGATATAAGGATAATCAATTGTTTGCTGATTGGCTTTAAGGCTTACTCTACAGGATCAGGAGCTCATAAGCCCTAGATAAGTAGCGTGCTACAACTATTTCACTGAGTGAATATTGTGTTAAACTGACTTAAGAATATTTATTGTTATGTTTATAGGTTAGTGTATCTCTCAAGTCTTCTAAGTAAAGCTTCCATTTGCAATAGATGGTAATATAAATAGATAGTCATAACTGGTCAAAGCATGAAAAATATATAATTTAATGAATTTTTAGCTCTAGTTGATACATCTATATCAAAACCCACTAGGACTCTGGCATCATCACAGAGATGACAGTAAGTTTAAAACTAGATACTGGGGATGACTGCAGTTGCTTTGTATCCTTTGGACAAGATGGGGCTATTACACTCAGGAACTCATAACATGATATGGTCGCATCCCCAAGACTGACTCAAAACCCATCAAGTCAAATTTCCAGTGAGGATGCAGGGGGAACATCGCAAAGCCCCACCAAAGCAGCGAGCTGATATGGGAAGGTACATTAACTTTCTTTAAAGATATGATTTCTGATAGATGGCCCATGTACCATAGATGGTGCACACATCTACTGGCAGCACTAATTAGACACAGTGAGCTAAAAAAACAGAACTCCACACTAATGTCAGAGGGGAAACAGGGCACTAGCTAGAGTGGTGAGGCAAGTATAGATATGACCAAAATATAAAGTGTATGAAATATTCAAGGAATAAATACATTTTTGTCTTAAAATATCATATGCATATAGTTTTTTCTTTTAATATTTTTTTAGATTACAATTTAGTTACTTTTCTTCCTTCCCCAATTTCCCTCCAAATTCTTCTATATAGCGTTTCTGTCTCTCATTCAAATTAATGGCTTCCTTTTATACACAAATTATATATATATATATATATATATATATATATATATATATATATATATATATCACATATATGTGTGTATATATATTTCCTAAATTATATATATATACAGACTAAATAGGTTATATTTTGTGTATATATATATATATATATATATATATATATATATATAGTTACTGGCATATAGGTTTGCATGGCTGACAATCAGGTACTAGACAACCAACGGGTATGTTCTTACCCTAGTGCATGACTTTTTCCAGTGATCTATAGTTATCTGTGTAGGGTTGCTGTCTTTTGAACTTCTTCTATCTGATTTGGGATGTTTATTGGTGCTATCCTTGGTATACTCACATTTGACCAGACTTGTAAGAGTTTATGTGTGTAGCTTTTGACACTACTAGTACACACTCTCACTGAAAACTCCCTGATTTTCTGGCTTTTACAATCTTTCTGTCCCCTCATCCACAATGTCCCAACAGCCTTAGGAACAGGAGTATTTTGCAGATCTATCCATTGGGACTATATTTAACACTATACATTTCGATTGGCTTTGGGTTTCTCTAATGTTCTCCATCTGTTGTATAGAGAATAACTGTAATTTTAACATGAGAGGACATTTTGAGCATTTGAAGTATGACAGTTGGATGAAGCTGAAGGTCAAAAAGAATCTCAAGAAAAGTCATAAACTAAGGCTGGGAGACTTCCTGGCATCCTATCCTGAAAAAGAGATACTTCAAGGGTTTCCCATGAAAATTCAGGGCATCAACAATAAACAGCAAATTAATTGCAGGTACAGAGTTCAGTCAGCAATTCCTACATCTGGAAGCGCTTGCCACATAGAAGTAGCTACTGTTTCAAGGATAGAGAATAACTTCTGTTAGTATGTTTGGGGAATACCCAAATAAATAAAGCAAAATCAATCCTTTGGTGTCTCTCGGGGATACCCTTTCTAGTTCCTGGCAATTTCAAATGTCATTGTCTTTAACAATCCCTGAAATTAAAGTCACTTGGCCAGCTCTTCCATCTTCTTTTCAACTCATTTATGAGTTATTTTCTTAACATGAAATAATCCATTATCCCTTAAAGAATCAATGTGAATGTAACATTGGCTAAAACATTTTTTTTAATTAAAAGTTTTCTCTTCAAGTAAATAAGTCAATATGGCAATGAGATTTTCCAGCAAACAAAATATAGTATTATGGTGTTTATCATGAAGGGTAATTCAAGTAAAGCTGACTTTCTATGATTAAAATAGGTGAAAATGTTTTGGAGGATAGGAAATGATCATTGATGATCTTTCTTCATAAATAAAAACTAAGATTATATTTTAATATTGTAGTGACATGTATAATCATACCTGCTGAGGATTATATAGTATGGAACAGTAAGTAGTTATTTTGTGTGTATTTCAGTGATCTCTGTCAATAGTTAAATAAAGGAATTATCATATCTACCCATTTAAATAAACAAGAAAAGTAGGATATGAACATCTGTGTTTCATTCAAAAATGACTAGCCAGCAAATTCAGATCAGAATTACGTAGACAGATATCTGATCTTACTGTCTACATCTATTTATCTAGGCATGATCAGTCCTTTTGTTCTCAGTTCATCTTCCTTTCCCAATTTTCTTCCTCCTTTAAATACATACTCATTTCTTCACTGCCCCGAACTGGGATTCTAAGTGTAAAATAGTGATTGCATTGGTCCACTCCCAACAACTAGATCTAGTATGTGGTGTATTGACCTGGTCTTAATACAAAACCCATGACTCTGAATGCTCTGGATATAAAAGGAAGAATTTTATCCCTACAACACCAAGTTCTCCCAACAACATTTGTAGAGAATTATGTCTTTTCTTCAGCATGTTTATTGTGCCTTTGTCAAATATCATATGATTGTTGTCATGTTGACAGATGCTTGTAACTTCTGTTTTGTTACATTGGTCTGGTTGCTTTTTTGTGATGGTACCATATTGTTTTTATTACTATGTGTCTATAATGTATCTTGATGCCTACAATAGCAACCCATCCATTAATTGGGGCCTTCATGGATTCCACATATTTCTGAATTATTTTTCTATTAATGTGAAGAACTTTTTCTGTATTTTGATTGAAGTTGCACTGACTTTATAATTGCTTTTGCTAAAGTGAACATTTCCACAATATTAATATTACAAATCTATAAACACAGAATGCCCTGGCATTTTCTAATGTCTTCCTCTGTCAGTTTCTTCATATATTTGAAGTTTTAATTGTATAGGTCTTTTATATTTTTGGTTAAGTTTAATCCAGATATTTTATTATTGTTAATACTACCATAAATGAAAATATGTCCATGATCTCTCTGACTTCGATTTTGGTATACATAAAGGTTATTCATTTTTCTAAGTTACTTTTAACCTGGTGACATTTTCTGGTGGAATTTTTGAGATATCTCCTGTATACAACATCATCTATAAATACAGATACTTTGACTTCTTCTTTTCTTATTTATATAGCTTTAATTTTTCCTTTTGTTTTATTGCTACAGCTAGTGCGACTGAAACTATACAGAATAAGAGTAGAAATAGTAGGTACCCTTGTGTTATTTCTGATTTCAATGGGATCGGTTCAACTTCTCCACTTATGATAAAGCTGGGTGTGAATTTGTTGTATTTTATTGTTCAGTTAGGTTCTCTCCAACCAAAGTATTCCAAAGATAACAGTCTCCCTAGGACTTTTTACCATGTAAATATGTGAGAGTTTGTCAAGTGCTTTTTCTGTATCTATTGAGATGACCTTGTGACTTTTTCCTTTAAATATCTTCATATGATTTACTATATTTATTGACTTGCATATGCTAAGACAAACCAGAATTTTCAGGATAAAGCCAGCTTAATTGTTATGGAGGATCTTCTTGTATTTGGTTTGCTGGTATTTTATTGAAGGTTTTTGCATCTTAGTTTTCAGCTCCTTAGTAGGGAAGGGTGTGTGTGTGTGTGTGTGTGTGTGTGTGTGTGTGTGTGTGTGTGTGTTTGCATGCATGCATGTGCACATGTGTGATCATGAGCTTGTGTGAGTGTGTTTACATAGTTTAAATATTAGATTAATCATGGCTACAGAGACTATGTTTGGGAGTGATATTTCTATTTCTCTTCTTTTGAAGAAATTACAGACACATGATTCCATCCTTTGATATTACTCTTTGTCATCCTTTGTTGTGGCCTTGTTTAGGTGATTAGTCTCATTGATTTAACTTAGTAATTTGGATGAATAACGATATTTACACTTTCTTAGCATATAATATTCTACATTTCTTTGTTATCTGTTGTAATGTTTCCCTGCTTATTTCAACTGTTAATTTAAGTCATTTTTTCTTTCTTTCAGTTTGTTTTATATAACACATCTATGTTTTATTGTATAATTACATCACTACTTCACTTTCTTCTCTCCAACCTACCCCATAAATCCTTCCTCTATTTTATTGCGATTCATATGTACAAATGTACAAATAAAAGCCACTAAGTTCATTCTTGTTTGCATGGATATGACTTCAAGGATGACTACTTTTTATTGAACAACAATACAATTCCTGTTAGAGCTAATGGTGAGTAAGTGATATGTAGGCAGAGTTTTTGAGAGACAGACATAGTATGGAAAAACTCTCTGGTAGTTGACCAAAACTTTAGCAAATAGAAATCCAGTGTTTGAAAAAAGCTGTTGAAGGAGAAATAGACCACAAAGTCAGAGAAGAAGCTCTGGAGTGGCCTTACCCAAAATTGTGTGGCAGAAACCAAAAATATATACACTATCTCAGAGAGCTGAAGAAGACAAATTTGACTCAGTAAATGGGTACAAATAAATGATGCATATTCAAGGAAATAGAGTTGGTTAATCTGTTTTAAATATGACCCAAGCCCCATGTAAAACATCATAGGATCCCACTAATATTTGAAACAATGCTTGTATAAACAGAATATAAAAGTAATTCAAACTTTTAGAACAGTTTAGCAAATAAATACTGTTCTTCTGAACACTGTCACATTCAATTATTTTCTGTTTTTGACTTTAGACATTTTTCCATGTATGGTACCTTTCACAGTTATCCCTTTTTTTCTCTTCATGGCAGTAGTCCAGTTATCTATCAAACCTTAGGCTCACCAGCCCCTTCTTTAGCTGTCACTGACAGTAAATATGAGTGGTATATGACGATTAGTTTCTTACTTACCATGTACTTTCTCATAAAACCTGAAGATGGAAATATTTAATAAAATCAACTGATTCCAAATTATCTCTTAGCTCTGGAAGAAGTTAATTAATCTTCTTTCTTTTTTTAAATTTTGTTTATATTGATATTGTCATTGTTAGAATGAAACTGGCCCCGATAGGCTCAAAATGAGTGACACTATTAGGAGGTGTGGCTTTGTTGGAGGAACTGTGTCACTGGAGGACGACAGGCTTTGAGGTTTCAAATACTCAATCCAGGCCCAGAATCACTCTCTTCCTGCTGCCTGCAGATGCATCTCTAGAACTCTCAGGTTTGTTTGCAAGATCATTTCTACCTGCTCTAATGTTTCCCACCATGAAAAAACGAACGATACCTCTGAAGCAATAAGCTAGCCCCCAATTAAAAGTTTTCCTTTATAAGAATTGCTGAGATCGTGAGCCTAGCCTTTAATGTCTGAGCCATCATATCTAATAAAAAATATTGAAAAAAAAAAAGAATTGCTGGGATCATAGTGTCTATTCACAGCAATAGACACCCTAACTAAGACAGGAATAATGAACATATAATACAATTTTGGTAAATTAAAATTATAGTTTTCTGAAATGCAAAACTACTTTCTAACTGTCTGAGTGAGCACCTCCAGTATTTTTAGAGGAGAATATTGAGCCAGAATAAGCTCTATATGGACACTTCTACTTTCCTATCTGAATTCTGTTACTGCAACCATGACAGACAATGCCTAGTTTATTCAATAAAATAAATGATATCATTCATTTTATAGCTGCAAACATGGTAAAGTTTCCTGTGCTATATGACTTACCTAAGCAAACATGATGACATTAGGTTCCAAACATGGAATCCCAGCACTAAGAAAAGTCAAGAATAACATTCTTTTTGGAAGAACTGGGGCACATAACTACTTCAGGTATATTCTAGGATTGATAGCCAGGTCTTACTTTACTTTTTACAAGATATTATCTTGCAGCGTTTCATGCCAAATGTCTGAGCCCCCCCCCCCAAAAAAAAAAATGGCAAGTAGTTCTTTGTAACAGCTACAACAGAGAAAGAGTTGAGTCATCTTTCTCATGTCCAGTGCTTGTCTCTCTGAAGTGTCTCATGATAGCTTTTTGTTGTTGTTGTTGTTGTTGTTGTTATTTGGAGTCTGATGAGAAATAGTTGCATATCCCCATCTCTGCCTTTACCTCCCTGCCTGTGTCTCTGCTCAGTTTTCTCCTCTCTGTAAGGACAAGAGTAACATCCAATTAAGGCTCTACTCTAGTGCAATATCACCTCATTAACTAATTACATCTGCAATTAACCTATTTCTAAATATGACCACATACTGAAAAACTGCAGGTTAGGACTTCAATATATGAACTGTGAGAAGAGGGCACAGTTCAATATTTAACAGTAGTATTAAAAATAATCTTTCAAAATGGTAAGGATAAATGTGTTAAATTACAGAATGTGCTGCTGCAGCCTCTGAAACACAGTCAAGGTCACTGTGCAAGGCTATACCCAGACCCCTATGTGCCAGAGGGAGCCAAAGACACAGACTGTTATGTATTTTCATTAAGATAAATGTACCAATGTGTGAGAAAACAGTAGTGTCTGCTTTGTATTAATTTCTTAGAGTTATTGTTGCCTGGTGAAAAGACACAAGCAGAGTGTCCTTTCCTCAGTTTCAGTATATGGGCATGGTGTGTAAGCTGGAGCAATAGATTTCTTTTTAAGTAAGAAAGGTTAAAAAGGGGAAGAAAACCATTGTCTGCAGCAGCCGTACTGGATCACTACTAACGTAATGGAGACTCCACGATGTTCTGCCCTAAATCAAAATCTCAGAAGAAAGCATCTCTCAAAGTACTAAGTGAGGTGGATAAATCATCTTAGGGATTGGCTCAAATCAGATATTTGCATATTTAGGCAATGGTCAGCTAATCCATCAGCTTCACTAATAAGACGCTAGGTTTTATAGGAATAGCAGGACTTATAGAAAGTATTCCCCATTTCCTTTGCAGTATTGTACGTGTGTTTTTCATTAATGGGCAAAAGACTAGAACACCTAAGTCAATTATGTCCTAAGCCAAGCCCTGCTTACTTCTAAGTATGTTAAGACATAGGGACTGGCTTTGGGAGGCATATTTAATTAAAAATATCAATTTATATTTTAGATGGATGGACTGAAAGTAGCAAGTGGCTCAAAGAGGCTGTCCAGTTTTATCATAATTCCCCACACTGACTGCTCTCTGTTCCTTTAATCCTTTCTCTCATGTACAAACATCTGTTTCTTAAGCTCATTTATTTATTTTCTTTGATGGTCATTTTGCTCAATGCATTCCATATGCTCAGTACTCCATGTCTGAAAATGTTATGTCCAAATTCTTTACATACCTTGAATCATTAATGTTTTTAACCATGGATTATCAGCTTAGTACCCCTCTGAAGAGAGATCAAATCATTTTCTCTTTGAAATTCTTTTTTTCTTAGTACAATCTGATATTCCCCAATGTAGTTTAAACAGGGGAAGCTCTTTTTCTCCTTGTAAAATCTTCCACTGGTTTTGTTGTTGATAGTCTTGAGAATCCTGGGGATCATCTGGTGAACCGATAAAGAGATCCAAAAGGATTTGTAGGACCAAGAAAGAACAAAACTCACCAAGTTAAATTTAGTCTGCATTTTCAGGGTTAGGCAAATGGGGGCCAGTTCCTAATGTACTGTTACTTATATGAAAAGTGCATCCAGCTCCATTCTGAGTCTCATTCCTTGACCTATGATCTTAATATCAAAAATGCATGGACCTTAGCCTCTATCTACCAGTGAAATGTTTTTTTCCTTAATATCTCTTTGTTTAGATTAGAAACATCAACATAAAGCTGGAAGGACACTTTATGAATACTTTTTTTTTTAACCATAAAAATATAAGGACGCTTTTAAGTGTACATACAGAGACAAAACAACCTGGATCCAGGGCATCTCTTTGAATCTCTTTACATGACAAATTCTGATAGGAAGATTACTATGATGGATTTTTTAAAGGTAAGTGCTTACCTGTGGCTATTTATGGAAGACTTAAATGACATAGAGCCTCTAACAGTCACACATGGATGAAAGAACAATAAATGAGGTCCCACGCCTAACTAAGTAGCAATCAGTAGAGACGACTGGAAGAGGGAATCATGTTTTCTACAAGAGTATAGTTATTAGTAAGCTGCTCATGATTGAGTATACACTCTCACATTTGTGTATACATTAGTAGTCCCTAATTAAACTCAATGGGTTATTAAAAACAAATAAACAACAATTGCAGTGAACAGGGAAAGGACCTAGAGGATAAAGGGGTTCAAGATATAGTGAGAGGCAGAGAAATTTGTAAGAGTTAATGTGATAAAAATCCATTATGTACATATATAAAATTATTAATCAATGAATAAAATATATTAAAATAACAAAAGCTACTAAGCACTTGTTAATAATTCTACACAATCATTCTTCATTTCTAAAATATTTTATGAAACTCATGTTTAACATAAATAAACTTTAACAAGTTACAAATTTTCAGCATTGAAAATTAGTTGAAATTATTGATAAAATGCTGGTAAATTATTTCAGTCTCTTAAAGACTCCAGGTGTTTCATTAAGGTTAGTCTTTGGAGATAATTAGTGTTTGGTTAATTGAAGAAAGTTTATGATATCCCATTTAGCATTTCTCATCTTTTAAAAATAGTATCCAAATATGGTTGTATACTTAGTTAAAATTAATACCTGCTAATTTCACTTTGTATCCATAACTCAAAAACTGTTAAACAGATGTTGAAATAAACAATGGTTACAAATATTAATTGTTCTTGTTACAAAGTTACATAAGTATTCAACCATCTTTTAAATATTCAATATTTCATTTTATCAACACATCTTTTTGTATCCTTTTGTTTCATAGCCTACAAATTTCTGCAGAACCATCAAAATAATTAACATTTTATTTGTCTCTAGTGTTATTTAGACATAAACCCTACCAAGTTGTAAGTCTTCTGTGAGAGATACTTTCTTCTATAAGTTACAGGGGAGTGTTAATATTTTCTTCTGCATTCACAAGAGGTTATGAAAGGTCCCCCTGGTGTACCATTGCTAGTGTCTTGGGATATTTATTATATATTTTTATCAGGCAGCAATCAGTAACTAACTTATGCACAAAACAACTTATTCAATAAGAATGATATGACATATAATACCAAAATACCTACACTAGGACAGCAGACTACACACAGTTCTTAACCGATTTAGCTTTTCTTTCCTTCCTTTTAATTTTGCTGCTCAAAATGGAGTAGAACATTTTAATACAGGTTTTGATTTTACTTATGTGTTTGTTATGGGTTATTCTGAAGATTGAAGTGAAGATGCCTATTAAGTCTGGCAGATAAAGAGAAAACATTGGATCCCTTAGTGTTGGAGTTACAGGTGACTGTGACACAACCTTTCTGCATGCTGATAACCCAATTTGTGTAGGAAGAGATGTACACATTCTTAACTCCTGATCACCTTTCTAACCCCTAAAATGAGATGTTTAAAAATCACAAAGAAGGAGAAAAAAAAAAAGAAAGAAAGAAACAGGGATAACAGAGAGGATGTGGAATGAACATGAGAAAAGTATTTAGAAGAATAACTGGGAAGAAAAGGAAGCCTTATCACTGAAGTGATAAGAGAGGATGATGTAGGATGGAAATGTGATGGATCACAACACAGTATATGTGTTATCGAAACTAATTTTAAATTCAATAAAAATTAAGTAAGGATACAAACATGTTCTAAGAGAGTGTGAACATGCTAATATTACAAATTAAGGACTAAGACTTTACATTATCAGAAAATTTTATTCCAACTTTCTCTTGATCATATATATTTTCTTGATAATCTCATAAATTTTGTTCCTGATGTTATTAACAGTATTAATGCTAAACTATAAAACAAGATAATGTGATAAACTATTTTATTCATGCTTAGGTTGTTTTGGCCATTAGGGTTTATTCCAATATACAAGAGGGTTCAAGTATACCTATTTAATATAAAAGGAAGACATAGGAAGTAACATATAGTGCTAGTAGTTGTAACAGTGGGGACAACAACATTCACATTTCAGATTTTAACTAGCATTAATGATGTAGAGTTTGTTGAAGTCTTTTCTGTCCTATCCCTTTAATTGGTAGATTGTGAGAGAATATATATACAAGGATTAATGTTGGATGAAAGGCCAAGCCTGGTATTAATGTCTATAATTTTCCCTACAGAAGGTGGAAGTGTGAGTATTGTCATAATTTTGGCCTAAATATTCTGCTGTGAATTTCAAGCCAGCTTTGCTTTCAGAGTGAGACTCTGTTTCAAAACAAACAAACGAACAAACAAACAAACAAACAAACAAAAATGCATGATGAATTTAATACCATTTCAGAGCCATAGACTGGACAATTTTTTTTATGTTCAAGGCCATTCATATGGTATGATGTAGAAACTAGATTTCTATTCATATTGTACTGTCCTCACAGTACCTTAAAATGTCAGTTTTATTAAAAAAATACTCCTACACATATGAAAATAAATATTTAAACATGATTTTATGTATAATATCTGAAAAGTAAAGAAGTACATAATGACAAATAAATGAAAACAATATAATATTATACTTTGTTTCATTGTGAAGATAGAATTAAATAATTAATAAAAATTGGTATCTGTCACCCATAAAAAGCCTCACTACAATCTTGGCTGTCTTCTTTTAGACATTTTAAAATAATATCTACCCACCCATCTTTCGACTTATCTATCTTCCTAACTTCCCTGCCTACACAGAGAGAATAAAAACTGGGAGTTGCTTCATTCCCATTCAGTAGCATTTATTATCTTTTTCAAATCTCCTGCTCTGATAAAGTAGATGAGCCATCCAATTTAAAAGACACTAGGTATTACCATTTATAAAGAGGAAAGTCAAATGTCATTTCTCTCGGCTTGTTAGAAGAACAGATTCCCATCAACAATTTCTTATTATCGCCCACCATCTGTGGGTTGACTTCACATAATTGCTTCCACACCCAGTCTCCAGTAGGCCTTATTTTTGATAAACAGAAAATAAAATTAAGCTATCATATGAGACCTATTATGGAGGAGACTTGGAATAAATATAGTCGATTTAATTTTTTCCTTTCACAGACCTGACAAGGCAGCTATTGGGAGGCTTTGCTACGAATCCTTGTTTAGAATGAAATTCCAATGATGAGGCTTCAGCCTTCATTGACAAGACATGCAATATGGTCAATGGGAGAGAACGTGTTTCCCAGGCTTCTGTCTTAGATACATCAAGGACTGAAAGAATAGAAGATCATTTAGAATGATAATCACTGATGTCACTGAATTTTAAATCAACACCTGGGTTATGTATGGGGAAGAGAATATGAAGCCAAATACATCTAAGAAGGCAAGGACATTCACTTTAATATTCATAAGGTTTTGAAAAGGGATTCATGCAGTATGTTGCAAGCAGGTGGTGCTTTAGGGAATTATGTCATAGATTGACAAATCAGCAAGTGAATTGCTTTAAGCCTATCAATGAGGTTGGACAGAGGTGTGATAGTTAATAAACTAATTCTAAAAGAAAAAAATCAAAACATGTTCAAACTTTAGTATACAAACCTTTTAAAGAATAGGAAGACACTATCATTCATGACATATGTCAGAAAAAAATATGCTATATATGCCATAGATCACACTAACAGAATGAGAAGTTCTAGTATTTATCAACACTAAGAGAGGGGCAGGTTTATTGTTCAAGTTATTCTTTATTTATTTGTTTGCTATTTTCCTTTTAATTGTTAATTTATTATAATTATTGGTAGGTTTTTATATAAACATGTTGTCAAATAAGTTACACATTTTTTACAGTCTGTGATTTAGTTATATATCTTCCATAAGCATATATTTTGAACTTGAAAAATAGTTTAATTTGGTGTTTGTTTGTTTGTTTGTTTGTTTGGTGGAACTATGGAGATATTTCCATTATTAAGAGTAGTTGTACAAAATTTGTGACCTGAGTAAAATTATCAGAAACCACATGAAAATCTTATTAGGGCCAAATAAACTTCTACATAACCCCAAGGCTTCAATGAATAGAGACAGAAGGATCTGTGGGAACTGTGGACTGCCAAGATAAATATAGTTTTAGTTGGAGACACTGTCTTAATATAATGGTGAAGAGTAAACGATGAGGAGACTCTGTCTCCTTCCCTGTACTCTATAACTATAAATGGGCAAACATATTTAAATATACCTCCAGCCTACATACATGAGAAAATAAATTTTATATTAAAAAGCCAGAAGAATAAAATCTTTAAATAATGAACTCTGTTGGTAAGAGTAATAGAGCCAGTTTTATGGTATTAGGTAAAGCTAATTCACTCTTCCTTACCCAGAAGAGACATAAGAATAAAAAAGACATAAATCATCAATACTATAGACACTAATTTTTAATAAAGAAGCCAGATACACACACTAAGAATAAAACAGTATCTTTAACAAATGGTGCTGCTCAAATTGATGTTTGCATTTAGATAAAACCAAATATAACCAAACTTTTAACCTTGCACAAAACTCAAGTTCACTGGATAAAAGACCTCAACATAAAACAAGATAAACTGAATCAGAAAGAAGAAAGTAGGAAACAGCTATCGAGCACATTGGCATTAACAACTTTTTTAAACAGAACACCAATAGTGCAGGCACTAAAATCAACAATTAATAAATGAGATTTCATCAAACTGAAAAGCTTCTATAAGACACAGGCCACTGATAATTGGAAAAAAGAGCATGCTCCAGAATGGTAGAGGATGTTTACTAATTCCACATCGGATAGAGACCCAATATCCAAATATATAAAGAAATCAAGAAACTAGATTTCAAAAATAATTATCCATTTAAGTATGAGGTATCAGTCTAAACAGAGAATTATCAATAGGGCAATGTTAAATGGCAAAAAAAAAGATTAAAGAAATGTTCAATATCCTTAGCCATCAGGAAAATGCAAACCAAAATTACTTTGAGATTCCACCTGTCAGAATGGTGAAGATCAATCACATGAATGATACCTCATTGTGCCAAGGCTGTAAAGCAAGGGGAATACTCCTCTGTTGCTTGTGGGAGTGGAAACTTGTACAACCACTAAGAAATTTATATGTCAGTACACCAGAAAATTAGGAATCTGTCTACTTTAAGGCACAGTTATACCAGCATTGTGAATACCCCCAAACAGTGCTGCATCCTACCACAGGGACAATTGCTCAACCATGCTCATAACAGCTATATTCAATAATATCCAGAAACTGGAAACAATCTGGATTTCCTTCAACCAAAGAATCAATAAAGAAAATGTGTCACATTTACACAATGGAACATTGCTTAGCTGCTCAAAAAAAAAAAAAAAAAAAATGGCACCATAAAATTTTCAGGCAGATTGTTAAAACCAGGAAAAAAATTATCCTTGTTGAGGTAACCCAATATCCATAAAATATTTTATGTATTCAGTTGTAAGTGGATATTATCCATTAAGTAAATGATAACGATGCTATAATCAGTAGACCCAGAATGGCGATGTAAAGAAGAGGGATATAAGGGGGGCATATGGATCTCTCTTGGAGGAAGAATTATGCTAGATTTCAAGGGCAGACCAGGGGCTGGTAAGAACAGGAGGGGAACAAGGAGCAGAGGAGATATAGAGGAGAGACAAATTTCAGTCACAGACAGCTGGAATTGGAGGGGCGATTTTTAGGGTAGTGTGGAAACTTACTGTAGTGGAAACTTCCTCAAATCTATGAAGATGATCCTAATGATGATTCCTAAAAAAGATAATACAGATTTTCAACTGGCCCTCTCTTGTAACTGGTCAAGGCTTCCATTGATGAGACTGTTCCATTTAATTGAGTTGTTGGACAGAGGGTTTCCATGAAAATCTCCAAACAATTCAGGCTGTTGCTAAAACAAAGAATTGTTCTCTGCAAACTGACAGCAGGGTCACCAATGCCAAGAACAATACCCACAATATTCATTGTACAAGGACAAGTCAAGCTGGTACCCACACAGAGCCATTAACTCTACATTTTAGAGGTTTTAGAGGGGAAAAGTACTCTGGAGGCTATAAAACGACAAATGTGGACACCAACCTAGCCACAAAACCTTTGACCTACAACCTTTCCTGTCTGCAAAATATAATACAATGATGGTGGCATAGAACTTGTGGGAGTAGCCAGCCAGTGTCTGATTTGACTTAATGCCCACTCTATGAGAAAGTACTCATACATAACACTGTTTGAGTAACTAAGAACCAGAGACTAGATAGCCCAGAGACCATGGTACAAGCAAACACTACTGGTTTAAAAAAATCAATAAAATGATTTCTAATGATATTCTTGTAGTCTCATAGTTCACTGTCTTCCTCAGTTATCAGACAGGCTTCCCCAGAAGCAGATGGGGACAGATGCAGAGTTCTAGAGCTAAATAATATGAGGAAAAATTATACATTGGAATTCTCCAAAATATTCCTTGCCTCAGAGCTCAGGGAACCTGAAGAAAAGGAGATGGAAATATCCTAAGAATCAGAGGACATAAAGGACACCCTCTCTGAATCAACTAAACAAGACACAAATGAGCTCATAGAGGCTGCAGCAGGACTCTCAGGGCCTGCATGGGTCTACCCCACGCCCTCTGCTATTAGTTGACTGGGACTGGAGACATGAATACAAGAACAAGTTATACTCAGATTCTTTTGTTTACTCTTGGGACTCGTTTCCTTCTGTTGGATTGTCCTGTCCAGCTTCAGCACAAAAGTTCGCCTCATCTTATATTTTATTCTGTTTGGTTGCTTGTTTTCATCCAGAAGCCTTTTTTTAGCCTTTTTCTTTTTTCCTAATCAAATGCAGAAAGGGAATGGATCTGTAGGGAAGGAAAGGTGGAGAGAAACTGAGAGCTGGAAAGGAAGGGGAAACTCTAGTCAGGATATACTGTCAAAGAAAAAAAAAACTGCTTTAAATTAAAAACCAAGAATGAAATGCAGAAAGAACATGGCTTTCTCTTTGCTTTTCCAGTTACTAATGCTGTCCTCTCAAAGCAGTTCTGAAGTGTATTTTGGGGTGGTTTTGTTATAATCTAGCTGTAGGCATTGTTCTTCAATAAGCTCTCCTCAATTCTGTGATTTCTGCAATAAAATAAACTCAACTTTTGATATACTTAGGTAACCTAGTGTTCTTTTCCTAGAGATCATTGAGTAGTGTACCACCTATGCAATTTATAATTTATTTTTAATGGCCAATTTGAAAGGTAAGATTAATTACTTCTAATTTGATTAAAATCTGCTACTTGATTATCGTGACAGATTTTCTTTTCATATTCCCCTGGTCTACTTTGCATATATCCTGATAATTATATTGTTCTTTCATATTTAAATATGAGTAATCATTTTTAAAAAGGGATTTATTGCTCTATTATGGATTTCTTCCCATTGGTTATGCCTATGAACTTACCTTGTTCACTCCTAGCACCTACCTTGATTTATCAGAAAACACAGAGAGACCAGAAATAGAAAAGAGCCCATTCCAGAGTTTGATGTTGCTCTATCTTCATGGCTCAGCGTAAACATGACAGCATCAACTTCTCAGAGCTGGGCTTCCACATGGCAGTATCCAAATGAGGAATTCCAGGCTTATAGCCAGTTTAGAATTTAAAGCTCCTGGGTGCAATTGAAAACATGATAGAAACTACTGGCTGGGAAATTATTCAAAAATATGGTGAAAAAAAAAAAGAAAAAAAAAAAGAAAAGAAAAGAAAAGAAAAGAAAAAACATCAGCATAGAAGCTGAAACAACTGCTCCAGCCATCAAGATCTTTCTCATTTAGGACTTCTGAGACTTTCTTGTTCCATAAGAAGTTCTAAACCAGGGTACTTACAGAAAGATGGAGTCTCAGGCACTGCTGAAGGGACCCTGATATAGCTGTCTCATATGAGGCTATGCCAGTGCCTGGCAAGTACAGAAGTGGACGCTCACAGTCATCTATATGATGGAACACAGGGCCCACAATGGAGAAGTTGGGGATAGAACCCCAGGAGGTGAAGGGGTCTGCAACCTTATAAGAGGAACAACAATATGAACTAACCAGAACCCCCAGAGCTCGTGTCTCTAGCTGCATATGTAGCAGAAGATGGCCTAGTTGGCCATCATTGGGAAGAGAGGCCCCAGGTATTGAAAACTTTATATGCCCCAATACAGGGGAATGCCAGGGCCAAGAAATGGGAGTGGGTGGGCAGGGGAGCAGGGCAGGGGGAGGGGTGAGGGAACTTTCAGGATAGCATTTGAAATGTAAATTAAGAAAATATCTAATAAAAAATTGAAAAAAAGAGCAAGTATGTGAAACTCAGCGTGCATATATCCAATCTTTTTCATTACAAATACTTTTTGTCTTGTTCTATGTTTTTCTGCTTTAGTGACTATGATATGATTCTAAAGCCACTTTTTTGAACTCATGATATAGTTTAAGGGTAAGGGAAAAATGATGATGAAGTACTGTAATGTAAACTTGCTTCTTCAGGCCCTGGTAGCTGCAGAATGGGAGAAACTGAGTGTTCTACTCAAGTCATGAGCTTCCTCTGTTGCTGTTCCTGCAGTCAAGAAGAGAGGCTTGAGACCTGCATATGGCCAGGTGGGAAACTCAAGAGAGGTGAAGGCAGGGGGTGAGAAGACAGTCTTTCATCAATTTCCCTGAACTGAAGTAAACTTCAAGCTTCCCAAGAGGGAGCAGGAAGGGAAAGGGAAAAGGGAGGAAAAGAGAATGAAAAAAAAAAAACTATTAAAGACGCAGATGAAAGAAAAGAAGGAAGGAAGGGGGTAAAAATGGAAGAGAAGGATGTTGGACATTTTGTTAAAATTATGTTATTGAGTATTTTATAATAATGTACATAATAAAACTTATGAAGCCCATCTACCAACTTCCTACTCAGCCATATGCTGCCACCACATCTTCTTCTCAGCTTCAAGATGTTTTTGTTTTTTGTTTTGTTATGTTTTGTTTTGTTGTTTCATACTGAGTATACATTTTGATGCAGTATACAAGTATAGGCATGGGTATGTGACCACTCACTGGAACATGAGCAGCCTATCAGAGGACACATTCTTGAAAAAAAAAAAAAAAATCTGACTCTCCCTTTCCCAGCAGGTATCAATTGCCAATAGTTCCTCAGCTAACACTGGGACTTTGTAGAACATTTAATGAATCTATTTACATTCTTTAGCATCCTCCAAAGGATTGGAATACCTAAGGGAAAAAAAAAAAAAAAACTGAGTTAGTGAGGATTTACCTTCACCTTCTGTGTCCTGGAGGAAGGGGGAAGGGAGAGAGGCAAGGCTTTCTTCCTAGTGTAAATTAACTTTACATTAGTTTGTGTACATGCCATTGCGTAGTGCTTGTTTGCCTTAAAAGATACACAGCTCCTAGAATAAAATCTAAAGTCTGGGTTTAACAAGATAGAGAGCATGTGCTCGCTTTCCTTGTATGCAAATCTTAACTAGTAGGCAATGGCAAGGAGATGGAGGGTGTGCTGCAAGGAAAAAGAATATTCTACAGTTTCTTTTGGGGGGAACAGGTTCATAAAGAGTCGAAGCATCTTGAAATTCAGATTTCCAAACTCAGAAACTTCTTTTTAATCTGCAAAGTGAGGTTGAGTTAGACCTATGTAGGCAGGTGAGGGAGTTCAATTTCAGGGTTGTACCTTTTCAGGCTATGAGAAGTCAGGGAAAAGCAGAGCATCTTTCTCCTCTTTGCTAATTAAAGTGAAAGAAATGCTTCCTTTCTCCATTTCAAATGACATGATCTTGAGTGGCTGAATAAACCTTTTATTGTCTATCCTCAATGGAAAAGGAATTCAATTCCTATGGAGAGGGAGGCAAGGACAGACACCTGATACTCAGAATAACCAGGTAACCTATTTTCACAAGAAAGGTCATTAGGAAGGAAAAGGACCCTAGAAACCAGCTTTAGATGCAAGAAACAAAGGCCACAAAATTTGCCACAACATAGATTGTGCTCTGCTATCTCAGTTTTCCAGAGAAAAAGGGGATTGCAATTTAAATTCTAAGAAAAAAATTAATATATCTTAGGTTAAGAAATATATTATGACATTTCTCTGAGACCTAAATATGTCCATTTGTAATAACTTAGGAAATAAATAAGTTGAGAAATGAATGAATATAAAACAAATGAGAGGCTGGTGAGATAACTCACTAGTTAAGAGGACTTACTACTTATACTGAGGACATGTGTTTCATTCTCAGCACCATGTCCAGAACTGCCTGTAACTCCTGCTTCAGGGAATCTCATGGCCTCTTCTGTGCATATACACATATATTTACTGGAGTCACAGTGTTCAAATGCTTCAAATGTGGTTGACCCAAATCTGAAACCAGTTGCATAGACAAAACATAGTACAACTGAATTGAAGCTGGAAATTAAATTTAAGAAACTTATTTCCCTGATTTAATTTCCACCTTTGTGTGTATACAGATACAATGCTAGAATGTATAGTGAAAATAAAATAAAAGTAATTCAAACTAAGTCTGCTTCAAGCGTATTTAAGTATGTTTGAGTAAAGTAGTATTTGGAAGAACACAAGGGTTTAATCTATGCTATTTGGTTTGGATCAAAGTCAGCGGAGGTCTCTATGATTCTCTTAAAACAAATGCAGCCTGCATCCTCAATATTCCTATTCCCTTCTTCACAGGAAACTTGTGTTCCTGATCATATTGTAGTACATTCACTCAAATGCTTTACATTTTAAGATCTTGTCCAACCTCTAATAAAGTCCAGTTTTATTAAATTACATACTTCAGAATTTTGCAGAAATCATATGTCTTTGTATTCTGGAGCACAAAACTTATCAATGTGTAGTATTTGTAAAAGTAGGTCTATGTATCAATATTTAGCATGGATAAAATATTTTAAATTAAAATGTCTAAGAATTGATGAGAACCCTTTGCATGCCCATTATAGCTGAAAAAATTAAAACAAAAAAGAAACCTCAGATGTTTTATTATAAAAAATATTATCTATATAATGAAACAGACATTGCCACAATATAATCTATGACCCCAAGACCCGTGAACCTCCCCTTTACAATCATGATGTATTAATGATATTATTTGAGCTGAGATTAAATTCTTGATTATAACAACTTAAGGTAACATGAACTTATATTGTTCATAATTTAGAGGTGTAAAGGCCCATGGTTGACTCCAGATCCATGAGAGCAGAACCTTGCAACATAGCTAGTCATATCTCAGGTACAGATGAAAGCAGAATGAACTATAATCTTCAAACCCTAACCACCCTACCCATTCAGTACAGTGTCTACTATCAAAGCCTTGCGATTATATGATTTAACAACTCATAGAATAGTACCATAAGGAATGGGTTATTTCTGTTAACTTTCTTCTCCCAAAATCAGAGATGTAAGCTCTCTCCTCAATTTCTTCTGAAGTCCCAAAGGCTTCTTGTCAATCTCATAACATCAGACCACAATTCTCTTTGATAATGCACAAGTCTTTACCTCTAGCATTGACTATTTTCTAAGCCCTAGCAGCCTGCTAGGCATACCTTACGAAGCCTCCTGTCTCTGCAGTCCTTGTAGAGTCATCGTTGACCTTGCTGTCTGGTTTTCTTCTTTCCACCCAGAGTAATTGCATCAATTTCCACATCATCCATGTTCAGCAGTCAGCATCAGCTTTGATTCTGTTGCCTTTTCATCTCATATCCACTTGCTAGAAAAGAAAATGAGTACTCTAAGTTTCTGGGCTGATATCCATTTATCAGTGAGCACATTTCCAATGACTTCTTTTGTGATTGGGTTACCTCACTAAGAATTATGTCCTCCAGATTCATCCATTTGCCCAAGAATTTCATAAATTCATTTTTACTTTCGGGATAGCAATTGAAATGTAAATTAAGAAAAGACCTTATAAAAAATAAAAAAAAAAAAGAAAAAGAAAAGAAAATGAGTGCAACTCCATTTCCTTAACATGTCCATATTTTCAGGTTACTCTGACAATATTACATTATCAGCCTTTCATAATTTTCTTTAGCATCTCCCCTGCAAAGGTAGTAATATAAAGTTTCAGTAACTTTCTTAATCTAATTTATTTGGGGAATAAACTATTTTTTGTACTAGATTAATTGAGCTGTGCAACTATTTTCTCCAGAATTTCAATTTTCCTCATGGACAAGGGAGAGCCTGAAAATCCATGAGAAAGTTAAGAGATCACACAAGGAAGATAAAGAAATCACAGGTCCCTTCACTCCCCTGCTGAGGAGCTATAGAAGTTTAATAGCTTCTCAAGGAGAGTCATTCTTCTTTCTTAGCACTCAGAAAAGGACTGTTGAACCATTGAAATAGTTGTTATCTGAATAATTTTTATTACTACAAAAGATACTTTAAGTGCCAGGGGAAGTGGCTCAGATGGAAAATTGGAACTCAGGGCCTGAGTTCAAATGACTACCTATCTTAGATACTTTTCTATTGGTGTGATAAGATAGCATAACCAAGAAAACATATAAGAGAAAAGAATAACTTGGAGGTTAAGATTTAAGAGAGTCAGAGTCTGTGATCATCATTTCATGGAGCATAGCAGCAGGTATGAAGCCTTGGCACAGGAACAGCAGCTGGGAGCTTACATCTAAGCCACAACCACAAGGCAGACAAAGAGAGAGCACATTGGGAATGAGGTGGGCTTATGAAATCTCAAAGCCCGACTCCAATAGCATACTTACTGCAATAAGGACACACTTCCTAAACTCCCCCGGTTTGACCAATTGTGAACCCAGTATTCAAATATAGAAGCATTTATTAGGGCCATTATCATTCAAACCACCACAACATCACCATATAAAAAGCCAGGTGCAATAACATGAATTTGTAAGCCCAGCACTGGGGAGGTTAACACAGATTACTAAAACTCACTAACTAGTTAGCCTAAGTGAATTGGTTAGCTCCAGATTCAGTGAGAGATACCACCTGAAATGAAAACAAGGCCAAACAAAGAAATAAACAAAAAAGAAAACAAAACAAAAGTCAACGAATTAATTGAAAAGGTGAAGAACAACTGAGGGAGACAGTAAGAATCTTTGACCTACATACTCACACATGTACACATACATGTGCACCCACATTCACATGTGCATTTCCTTATTAACAAACACACACAAAAAGAAGTCACTTTAAAATGTAAGGTTATTGTCATGCTTAATATTTTTATACAGTTTAAATTTAGTCATGCACTCATTTCTTAATGTTGGCTTGGGAAACAAAAACCTCCATGAGCCCACCCTCTGTGAAATTCCACTGTGAGTTGCCTTGGACAAGGTGGTACCCATGCTTTTACTTTCTTTACTGTTTCAGTTAAAGTTAGATATTCTTTCTTAGTAATTTTATTGCCTGATAACTCTAGAAAAACAGAGTAAAAATGTACCAGCTGAGTTATATGGACTTGCCTATCCTTTGAGCTCTAGGTTCCCAAAGAAATTCCCAAGAAACAATTACATAGCCATTGCTTTTATTGCAGTCATAAACATACATGCAAACCAGTGTGTTATAGGTGCATCCAACAAATATATGCATTTACAGAGCTCTTTGAAGCAATGCAAAAGGGAGCAGGTAGTTGAGCAGTTGCATATCAACTGGTTTTCAGTTGCTGGTAATCTCAAGCAGGCATTTCCCTATGTCAATCACTGTTACTCATCCAGTTGTGATTGAACATGTGAGTGGCGCTTCTGCCTTCAGGGTTCATACTGTCTTTAAAATCTGTCTTTACAATTTACACCAAGATTTCAAACATCCTACAATATAGAAATTGTGCCATGCTTCCATATTTTATTTAAGAGCAACAAACAGGCATATATGTAAGAAATGAACAAAGAGTGTCAGTGTACAACATGAGCTCCATGATGTGTTTTTATAAGAGCAACCAAAAGAATAAAGAGCCTTGGTATTATTCTATGGATTGTTAGATTATGCCAAGTTCCATTTATCTATCTATCTATCTATCTATCTATCTATCTATCTATCTATCTATCTATTTATGTTGTGCTCTGGATTGATCCAAGGCACTGTATATGATAGGCAAATGTCTTGCTATCAAATTCTGTGTTTTTAACTCTGAAACCAGAACTGTTTTATTGTTTGTTTTGTTTTTCTGAACTGTAGAGAAGTCAAACTTCTTAAAAGTCTTGACAAAAATTTTGGTTATGTTTTCTTTTATCTAGAATATAGGCATTATATTAAGAATCTCTCTCCTCTTCAAATGCCAACTTTAAATTATTTGAAAGGTTGTATAGCTCCCACAATCATCTCACTGCTTTGGAAATGTTCAAATATATGTAGGTATATGCCCAGGAGAGGTATTGCAGGATCTTTCGGTAGTACTATGTCCAATTTTCTGAGGAACTGTAAGACTGTTTTCCAGAGTGGTTGTACCAGCTTGCAATCCTCTAGGTCATCAACTTTGAGTGATAGCAGCTGTATAAAAGTGAAATAGAGATTACTAAGCATTTTATATGTGACAGAGCCATGTAGTTTTTTCAACCTATAGTCTAACTGATGAGAAAACCATCCTTAAGACAGACGCTAAAGGCTCAGTTATCCTAAACAGCAACAGGAAATGCAGCCTTTTAGTAACAAAGCCCCAAAGAAAGGTGCATATAATTTGGTGCATCTCAGTTGAGAATAACTCTGACATTTCTGGTATTCTGAATGAGCAAATAAATTGTTGTCTAATCTAGACGTGTAACAGTCTTCCATTTTTTTTTTCTTATTACTCACATAAATGGTTCCAAAACTCATCTCTATAGTCAGCATCCAAACATGGTTTAAACGTACAAAGCCATAAGCAAACAAATTTGAAAACAACAACAACAACAACAACAACAACAACAACAAAACTTCATTAGTCTGTCCATGGAGTTTACAGCTCTTGAGTGAAACAGGAGATACACAGGGATCTTATAATACATTAATTAGTTAATTTACAATCAGTTCACTCAGTCACAAATTATTTACTGAGTATAAATTTTGAATCAATTGCTGCAAGTTTGCCACAGGAAAATTAATAGAACAAAATATTCCCAGTGTGTCCACAAACAAATAGCAACACACAAACAAAAAGGTTGTAGTGAGAACTCAGGAATTCTGGTTTCTTAAAAAAAAAAAAAAAAACAACACAGAAATAGTATAAGAATATGTTTTCATTTTAATCCCAGATGTTGAGATATTGGTCTGCTTCCAGTATCCACAGCAGCTGACCATGATTTGCCTCATGCTCTAGCAGTGGTGTAGTTTTGCCAGATGCAGATATTTTCTGCCATTGTGTAACTTTTGGAATTTTAGGGCCTTTTCAAAGGGTATATAAATGTGAGGGCCCTGCGAGGAAGGATTGGTGCTTGTTGTTGATCGGGGGTGGGGGCGTGTTTGTGCTTTGCTTGTTGTTGATCGGGGGGCTGTTTGTGGTTTGTTAGTAGTTGTACTCAAAGAAGAAACAAGAACTAAGAAGTTAGACTCAGATTTCTTTATTTCTCCTTTTTATCCTTCTTTCTCTTATATCTAGTGAGAGGAGGTGAAGCTGGGCAGGGCATGGATAAAGGTTGGGAAAAAGAAGGACTTGCAAAGTAGCAAAGACTATCTACAAAAGGGGGATGAAATTAGTAGGTAACAGAAAATAGGGAAAGTTTGAAGCACAGTATTGTCAATGGAAGTTTAGTTTTGAAAATGCTTTATTGATGTATATAGGGTCTAATTAGTGATAGATGGCATTACAATCTTACCTAGAATTAGTTTGACATGTATGTAAAGGTAAAGTAAAATGAACTTTCAATAGGAAGGGTGGAACTTCAATGCTGTCACACGGGTTTCATCCAGAAGATAAAAGAAAGACACAGAAGCACACAGAGAACACCAAGTGAAGAAAAGTTTAAGAATGTGAGGATTATAGAAAGAGCATTGAAATAATCATAAAAGGAAAAGTGGTTCAAGCCACAGCAGAGTCTGAAAGCAACACATGGGAGATATTCCCCTATACAGACTTCATAGAGACCAGGGTATCTAACACTGTGATTTTGGTTTTCTGTTCTAAACACTAGGACAGTACAAGACAGGACAAGCTTTCACCCACACAATTCATCTGATGATTTTTTTATGTATGACTTTGTTACGGCTGTCCAAGGAAATCAATGGCCAGAGAGCCTTGAAATTGTACATTAGAGCCCTTTATATTTTTAAATATTATTGAAGTTCCATAAAGGGTGTTTGTTTTCACAGACTAGATTTACAAATGTATATTATTTCATGGATTAAATCTGATAAGATTTTTAAAATAGTAATTCCTTTAAAGTTATAGTCTATATACTACATTTTAATACAAATGACATTTTAACACAAATATATTTCTCAAGACAAGAATTCAGTTAGAAGAATGGCATTGTACTTTTCTTTTCTTTTCTTTCGTTTTTTTAATCTCCTTAATGTCTGCCATAATAGAAGCCAGCTGGGGTCTCCTATAGACTTCTGCTTTCAATCTGCTTCAATATGTTGTTCTGGGTGAAGTATATTAAGGAAATATGGCCTCACACAGATACAAAGTGGGAAGAGAGGAATATTTATTTAATAGCCATTTCAGATAATTGTGAACATTCTTCTTTGATGCTATACCCAAGCTCATTAAGTGAGACTGTCTTAAGGTTAATTGCAATGTAAAATCTGAACCTTTACAGTAAACTTTGTTCTGCTTTATTAAACAATTGTTCTGTGTAATCCATTGGCCTATTAAGCTCAGTTTGCATTTCAGACAGATCCTTTATACAACATCATGCATTAATTGTTTAAAAAACAGTGCCTTGCTTAACTGTGGTAACTTTCCAAATATTGAAACATTTCTATAGAAAATAGTTGTTAGTGTTATGTATTAATGTCAATGATCTCAAGAAGAAATTCTATAGTGTTTGGAAAGATACCTGGCATCTCATCTAATATTTTCTAAATTTAAAATTTTTAAATTCAATTTTAAATACTTTTCAGTTTTATAATTGATAATTACTACGCTCAGTGGAAAGGCTGTGAACAACAGTTTAATCTCATTTAACTTGAAATTTTCTCAGACACACTGGAGGTAGACGATCAGTGTCTGTGTGCTAGACACTTCTTGCAGCAAAAGCTCTGGGGTGAAAGGCTGTGCTAGGCAGCAACTCAAGCTTGTGATGTCATCCAAGATGGCCACTGTCACTTGGGATGGAACACAAGTACTTTTAGTTATCCTCCACTCTGTTACAGAGAATAATTTTTGAACATGTATTCAAGTGTAATGTGTAAAAATGTTAATATTTTTATTGCCTCTGATATGACAGCAGAAGAAAACAGGACACAAAGTATGAAGAAGCAATTATGACATGTAAAACTGTTTTTGGACTTGAGAAATACATAACCCCTTCCAAGATTTTATTTTTCTGTGTGTGGCCTTTGATATTTCACAATACATCTGTTTTGTACAATTACTGAAAAAGGAGTCAGTTACATTACTTAACTCCTCTGACATGATGCCTCCAGACTTCAGGAAGTCTCTTAGTTGACTTAGAGAAAGTTGACATATACCTTCACCGAATAAGTGTGCAACTTGCAGGTGTCATAGTCTTTGGTCCACAGTGGGGTGCTTGTGTAGAAACGGAGGCCATTGGTGTGCATTTAGTAACAAAGGGTTTTTAAATGAGTGAAAGACAGACGTTAATGACAGTGGGGTCATTAATGTTTAACTGTGAAAGAAGTTTGGAGCAAAATTGCAAAACTCTTAGGAAGTACCGCACATAAATCACAGACAGAAAGAGAAGCAACTCCTCTCAAACAAGCAGAAATTAACACAGAGGCAGTTCCAGGTAAGTATTTGTGGACGTAGAATGAAACAAATGTTTCTGTTGTCTCTTTCCATCCAGGCCAGGATTGAGGACTGAGCTTTCTGAACACTAATATTACTCAGATGGAACAAAAGGTCCTAAGGCCAACTTTCAGCACATAATATATGCTTGCTCAAAAAGCAAGAGAATACGGGGCATAGTGCATGTTGTAGAGTGTTGTGAGGAAGCAGCTGATGTGAAGGGATCATCTTAGTGTAGGAGACACTGACACTCAGAGTCATGACGACATTACCTTGTGAGAAGTTCTGAAGTTAAATAAATGTCTTTGCCATGCCACCAACAGATCTAGTCTAGTATGATTTCCCCCCAGTGGGAAAAAGCTGAAGGATTATTGCTCTGTTTCATTGTTTTGCCATGATAAAATATTTGGGCTCCCTTCAGTGATTTCATGAAGGGAACAAGAAGGTTTACTGCTCTGTATTTCACTGAGGGATTGTATGTGTGTGATGTAGCATTCAGAATCTTTGGGCTTTGAGCTCTACAAAACTAGATAACTTCCTGTATAAAGTGGCAATAACATCTACTGAAGAGGTCAGCTCAGAGCTTTGGAAATTTCCAAACTTCCTCTGGACCTCTCCCCTCCTGGAAGAGACAGGTCAGAGAGCAGGTAGGCCAGAAGGGAGAGGCTGAGTACCACTTCATTCCCCCAAACCAATCAGTATAAAGGGAGCACTGTTCCACCAATCATATTGTTTCCAGTTGCTGATGCTCTATTCTGCGCATTCCCTCTTTTAGTGAGTAAAAAGAAAACATGACTGTAAGAAATTTATAACTAAGTTAAGCATAAGGATAAATATTTAAAGTGTAATTAGGAATGTACTGGTTGTAGGTTCTCTAAGATCTCTGACTTTAATAGCCCAGGGTATTGTGCTAGAAATTTGAAAGAGGCAAGGAGTATAGATGAGGGTCTGGAGGGAAGAATGGGAGGAGAAAATGAGGTAATATATTGTAATTTCAAAAATCAAAAAGTAATAAAACACAATGTTATTACATATAACCAGCATATGTATGGTAATAGAGTTATTAAGCCTTTATTGTTATCTGTTGAATAAATGACCTTACTTTACTTACTGTATTGTTTTATATCTTTACCCCCCTTTAAAAAATTGTTTTTTGATGATAGTAATCTGTCGGGTCCAAAATTGCCTTGGTAGAGACAGAATGACAAGGTTCTTGCCCCTGGGAAGGGCCAGCAGGTGTGAGCCTCCATGGGTTTTGATGGTTGCTGTGAGCAAAAGGCTTCTTTGTATAATAATGTACATATTTTATATTCCTCCTTCAAGGAACATCTCCCTGCTAACGTTAATGACTCCATGATAATCAGAGACAAGTTCTGGAGGCTAAGGTATGGCTAATGTAAAAAAAAAAGGTAAATACTGGGACCTTCAGAACAACCCTAAGACTGTGCAGAATATGGGTTAAATATATATATATATAATTTCTCAAAAAACAAGGATGCACTATGAATTATATGAGGGGGTTCACAAATATAAAGGAACAAAAGCAATGGTGCTGTGAACCTACTTATAAGAAAGATAAAGAGATTTAAGGGGTGTTGATGGCAGGAGAACACACCCAGCCAAGTGTTTTGTTTATTCTTACAAAGAGACAAATTCCTGAATTCAGGGTAGGCCTGGGACAGAGCAAGGTTAGGCCCCAGGTGTGGTAGAAATGTTCATTTCAGCATGTCCCACCCAGCTAGTTTATTGTCTGTGCTTAACATAGGCAGGCAGATCTCTGACTTCTTTTGCCATGTTGGAAGAAAATGTGTGCTTGCTATCTCCTAAGAATTCAGGGGGCTGATTCATAGGATAATCAAAAGGAAACCTGGAGTAAATAACAGGATTCTTGTGTAAAATAAAAGACTGTGTGTTTGATCTGCAATATATGAAGTATCCAGAGAATGTTATAGAATAGCAAGAGAAAAGTGCTTGGATAACTATCTCAAGCAGAAAATAGAGAGAGAGCTGTCTGGGGATTTCCACGGAAAGCAGAACAGAGAGAAAGCAATCTGGAAGGCTGTCTCAAGCAGAACATAGGCTGCCAGCTTGGACCCAGTATTTGACTTTGTTTTGCCGCTCCCAGACACCCTCTCCTCAGAACCTGTCTTCAAGCTGAGGCTGGTCCTTGACAGTAATCTTTGAGTAATAGATCCTAAAAGACAACTATAACTTTATTACAGTTCTATTACTTAAGTTACTTAAACTTAAAAATATTTTTCTTTTTCCTTATGAGTTTATTTAATATGGTGCTGACTGATATTAGTACCAGGATCAAAGATACGAATATTTATGCGTTTTCTATCTTTTTCCTCTTTTCTCTTTCCATTTACCTTTCATTAATCTGTTTTCTGACTCTCATATAAATCTAACAGGAAAGCATTATAGAGATAATCCACTGCAGGTCCCACCATGTGAGGAAAGAGTAAGCTATGCTTTGGCCTCTTAATTGCTTCAGAAATTAAGATAATTTCAATCAATCATATCTGTTCATTTGTGTTTAACTTTTTATTAAGCATGCCTAGAAAACAAAAATGTGAGCATGGAGCCAACAAAAGCAGAACTTATTGACTTCACATCTCCACAACTAAGTTCCCAATGACCTTTTGGAAAAAGTCGTCCTTACAGCTCTGATCCTGGCTACCCTTCAAGGCACTGCCCTAACTGCCATCTTCCTGGAGCGCTCAGCCTCGCTTTCATAGCTCTACAATTTTGTTTGTTCCCTCTACTCATTTGCTTCAGAATTCTTAGTTGATTTCATCATTGCACTAAGATGCTTTCCAAGGGTTACAAGTGGCTCAAACTGAAGACTACATATATATTAAAAGTATTGTATAAAAATGAAATTTAATTGAAGAGACATTTGAAATTTGAATATTTGATAGTTAAAATTATTGATCCAAAGCAATTTTATTTAATTTTTCAGCCTATGATAGTGACTGAAAATGTTTCATCTTCGTGCTCTATCCTGCTTGTACTGGGCTATCTAAGAAGTCAGTGCAGATACAAAACCTTGAGCATGCAGTTCCTAGAACCTTCAATAAAATGAACCCTTACCTTGAAAGCTTCTCTTAAATGGCCTCAGTTCAAAGAAGGCACTGGATGTGTTTGCTTCTGAAACAAAGTGCATTTAGAGAGGCTCTGGACACCAGAAATTCTGCTTGGGTTGAACTAAGAGAAAGTAGCTACTGGAGAAGAACACAGTGAACCAAGCTGTCCCACTTCTGAGACTATTGTGTGTTTGAGCCCACAGAGACCAAGTGACAGACAATTTCAGCTTTATAAATCAAAAGAAGTAGGTCAGCTTCACCATATAGGAGGTAATATAATTAAAGTGCATAGCAACAATTTTCAAAGAAAAGAGAGAAACAAGATACTCTGCCAATATATACATTTCTCAATTAAGAATAAGGAAAGAAAACGTGTTTGCAATATTACAGGATTATTAAAAAATGTTGTTTCCACTTCAGGTCAACATTGCTTTATTGTCTGTATGTACCATCAACGTGTAACTGCTTTACCCTCATTTCTAACTGTCAGCAGCTGAATGTGTCTTCCAACCACAATGGTTTCTCTTGCCATTTCTACAACACAGGAAGGAATGTCAAACCATTCTTTTTGATGAAGACCATTTATTGATATTCACTTCAAGATATTAGACACAATTTACTTGGTACAAAGATGATTATTTAAATTAAACAAAAGTTTTTTTTCTTTGTATTTTTTATCTTGCAGTATTGTTCCTGTGAATGATGTCACAAAAATAACAATATAAGACTAATAGATGCATCTCTCTAGATTAAACAAGACTTCAATTGAATGTTTAATTAAAAACAAAGTGGTAATAAGGACATATTTCCAGAGATTCAATCAAATTGTAATACACACACAATCTAGTAAATAAGCCATCATACAATAATTAAAATTTCTAAATAATTAGCTATTGTAATAAGTGCATAGTTAAGCTGATTTAATATTACTGGGTTCACGGGCCACGTATTTCCATAAAATATTGGTTGCAATACGCTTAGCATTGTTGATGGAATCTATTCCTTCATTTCCAAATATTGAGGGCAAGAAGGACAGTCTATGTGTATCTAAAGATAACAAACACCCATTTTTTTTTAATCTTCACTAAAATGGCATTGCAGAATTTGACATGGCACTAAGTTTTGTGTTTAGGGGTAACGAGTTTAAAAAACATCTGGAGATGCTGAAATAACCTGCATCCATTTATGTTATTTAGGCTGTAAAATCATATTCAATCTTGACCCACTCAGGAAACGTAACATAAACGTCCTGCTGATTTTGACAGTCATACAGCAAAAACACCCTCTAATGAGCATTTAATAGTCACCAAAAGTTTTGCATTAAGTACAAAGCCCTTTTGATTACTTATCCCACTAATTTAAAGTAAATGCTTTTACAGATGGCATCTGTTAGGCCGCAGAACGTGCACCGCATTCATATGTCGTCATTGAAAATAGATTCCAGCTTTTCTGAGGAGATTGTAGTGAAAAGATCAAACATGAAACGGAGTAAACACTTGCCAGGGATATATTTTCTTTAAGTCTTTTTGTAAATACTTATCCAATAAGAGAGAACAATGCTTAGGCTCTGAGAAATAATTGAGAAATACCTTGACAAATTAACACCTACAACTAAATGACCTAGACAAGAGACACAGCTCTGAATCCCACCTCTCATTTTCCTGAGTGTGGAAGCATATAATATTTCAGTCTCCTTCAAAGTGTATTATGTTACACACAAGAAAAATGCCATGAAATGCTTTCAGATGGTAACGCAGATCAGGGAAATAACAATGACACATTACAAAGACAAACAATAAAGGCCAAAGACTGCCTTACAGGCTGGTGGACTGAACTTGAAGAAATGAAATTCCCTGGTATTTAATTAAGAGTTTCAGTAAGTTTCTTTAAATGTTAAAAATATATTATAACAAAGGATTAATATCAAGTTTACTATGGTGTTGAAGAACCACATTTTATTTATATTTAAGAAATATTATACCCAATGAGAAAATTAAAAAAAAAAAAAAAGTCCAATTATCTGAGTTCCTAAGTGAGTGCTCTGTGAAGGCATGTGATAAGACTCTCTTGAACTTTCTATCTCCTCATGAACATAATGGAATATAATGAAAGCCAACGTAGATTCCCTATATGATAGTTTCTGCTTGGAAAGAAAACAAAACTAGCTATTTGCATATGGAAGAGATCGAATTATTTTTAAGTTTAGAAGTATGTAATACAACTGCCAAACCTGACATTACTGTATTAGATATATTACATAAGCCTCTGCATATGATTTTGTGTTTAGCAAGGCACAGAGGATTGAATGGTAAAATAATTTTATTTGAAAACACATTTTTTAGTATTTTATTTGCAAAAGTTAAAAATTAAAAGCTCTTTACTCATTAGCTGCAGTGTCAATAGAGGGAGGGTTCTCAAACTCCCTAGCATCATCTGTTAGTAGAGCTCTGTTGTCACAGATTTTAGAATTCGTAGCATCATTGTGACTTTTGCTCTCTTAATGATAGTGTACTTTCCAACCACATTTGGAAAAAAGAAATAATTGTCTCCAAATATGCCCAAATTTCCCTTGGATGAAAAAGAAAAGCTCTTGGTTGACAAGCAATGATACAAACCAATCTGATTAAATATTAGAATAATATACTAGCATGTTGTGTTATATTTAAGAATTTGAGAGAAGTCAGGAATTGATATGAGCACATTCTGCTGTTAAATGAATGATTTGTAATATATCTCATAAAAAAGGAAATCTTCATGAACTACATTTAGTTTTGTGTATTGTCAACACACGGTGCACTTAAGTACATATACACTGAAGTAATGTGTACATGTAAAGACATGGACATGAAAGAATGTATTGTGAAATGTAATAATATTTTTTTAAATGCAAACTATGTTTTTTAATGATACATGAATCAATTAATTTAAATTTAGGTACCTTTTCCTACTAAGTTAAATGTCTCCAAGTTCTTATTCTATGGGTTAAATTCTATGTGTCAAACTATATGTAGCTAACCTTAGAAAAAAAATAAATCTTGGACGCTGGAGAGACATTTCAGTGGTTAAGTTTGGAGGGGATAATGAATGGATCAGTTCCCTGAACCAACATGGTGACTCACAACTATAGCTGATAGCAATTCCAGATTATCCAATGCATTTTATGGCTTCTATGAATACTGCATGCACAAGGTACACACACACATACACACACACACACACACACACACACACACACACACACCCCACACCCCATACACCACCACCACCACCACCACCAACAACAACAACAACAACAACACAGAGGAAAACACTCACACTACTAAAATTAAAATGAAACCTTTTACAAACCAAATGAAAGGAACTGGAACCAACAGCAGTCTAGTCTGGACAATAATCACTAGGAGAATGAAGTCTTTTTAGCATTATGCTCTTGCAAACAATGGGCCATGCAGTACCTTGGAAGATCCATGTTTAAATGTAGTCATATGACTTTCTTGTATATATTTGTATTTTTAATGAATAGGGAATTGTGGGTAGAGAAAATAGGCTGAGAAAACAGCAAGTAAAACTCATTCCTTACTAAAACTGACAAGCTTTTGCTTTCTTTGAGTTCACTTCCACGAAATATTTGTATCTTTCTAATTTGACCTCATCCATTTCTATTACCAACAAAAATTATCTGAATCCAGTGTTCTGGTCTCTATAAAGCTTCAAGTAAGACATATTAAAATCATAAAATAAAGAAAAAAGGGTGAAGTAATAAAGTCTTTCTAATTCTAGCTTCCTCTGGTTTTACTTATAAAAAGGGTCAATATGTTAAATTAGGGGTCAGGAAGGATGACTGCGGCCATAGCTGCTGGTTAAATTCATCAGACACAGTTTATTATTTTACCTCTAGGGTTTAATTAGAGCTGTAGTGAGGGCACAAAGAACACATCAATAAGTTTTGCTGTATAAATTCTCTGAATCTACTCAATATATGGAATATTATAAGTAATATGTTAGTAGTTTTTAAATTCTAGACCACATAAATAATAGACATTTTACTAAACTTACTTAGAATTATGTTTATTTATATAATACATAAAAGCAGTACATGAAAATATTATGATTGTGATGTGTGACATAATATTGATTTTGAATATAATTCATAGCTAAAATAATTACAATGTATTACTTTTATTGCATGTGTACGTGTGTGTGTTTGGGGAATAATGTGTTTGCCATGGTGCCCATGTAGATGTCATAGGATAGCTTTATGGAGTATACTCTTTCCCTAAAATTTAACATCAATTATATATTGAGAACTTAGGCTATACTAAACAAAGCAAATACTTTACACAACTTCGTCTCTATAGCTATGTTCAATTCTAAATGAGTTTACTAAATAAGACTGACATTTCTAATATTTATCATATAGAAATGATCTATTTATAGTCAACTATGTTAGTAATACACTTCATTTTTTCTTATCTTTCATCCTTATAAATAGATTAAACATATTTTCAGTGATAGTTAAATCATAGTTCCCATGGCCCCAAATAAAATGCTAATATTTCATATACACATTAGTAATTATTGAGATTATAGAATATCATTATAGCTATTCATAAAACTGCCATTTTCCTGCAAAAGACAAATGATATTATATATATATATATATATATATATATATATATATATATATATATACCAAAATTCTTCATATATTTTTGCTAATATATAAGACTATATTAACATCTATATAGAAAAAATCAGTAGTATCACTAATGCTCATTTCTAATTCAGGTTTTTTCACAAATATTGTTTTTTGCTTCATATTGATGGTATAAAAATCATCAATAACTTTTGGTATTCAATCAACAAAAATACCTTATCATATAATTCATGACTTCTGAGGTCTCAAATGTTTCCACTAGCCTTGACTGAAGGTGTAAGCAGACCATATTCTTTGCTACAGGCTCCATAGAAAATTATATTTTTATCCTTATAATTTATCAGCTTCAAAAATATTCTTTGTGCCATACCTTTCCTCTGCAAGTTGTCACCATTATTAGGAATTCTTTTTTATTTGAAGTCACTGAGAAGACTCTCTCCAACCTTATTCTCTTGAAATGACTGGTGTCACAGTAATGACCACACTCCCTTTTCTAGAATAATCTCCCCACCACAAAGATATTTGAATGAATCCTTAACTCTACGTACAATGACAATACTTTCTGCCATATAAGTCAATTTTCCCACAGATGCTCAATATAATCATGAATAATTTTGAAGTTTTAGGTCAACTTTCTCACTATAAACAAATGCCTAAGACATTTCTTGGGGTGGATACTTCTGGGGCCATGCAACTCTACAAATCTATGATTCCATGTTTCTCATAATTGAATAGTCAAGTGGGTAAACCTGTTATGGAAGTTCCAAAAACATAGAAGAACGTGAACCACATGTGGACTGAAGCATAGCATCAAATTCTAAAGACACTTTTAAGGCTTCTTCCAAATTACTGCATGGTATGTCTCTTCCGGAATTGGGTCTACTGTAATTATAGACTAGGGTCAGACAGCAGGCTCTAGATCTTTCCCTTCTGTTGCTACATGCTAGTTTCTATTCCAGGCATTTTCCATCCATTGCAGTGGGCACCCAGCATCTAACTGTTTTCCCATGCTAAGCACTACATTCAGTGTTTCAGATAACCATTGCCAAGACTGGTGTCACTGTTTGCTTTCCATTTACTAGGGGATCAAGTCTGTTATCCTTAGGTTGGCCTTCTGAGTCCCATACTGTCTGCCCTAACACACTGAAAATCATAGATATAGATTTTCAGACTTAGAGATATTTGGATTAACTCTTTCATTTCATAGAAAAAGAAAACAGAGCTCAGAATTATTAACTGATTGACCTAAGTGATGCTGCTGTTGAGATTTGAAGACAAGAGCGGAAGTTTCCTGACCCTTGTAAGCTCCCCTTAAATTCAGTGATACTCTATGCTGTCCACAGTATTGCTTTAGGCTTGGCTTTTACACGTGTCAAGATGCTGAACTAACAGAATACAGGAACCTAACTACTGTTAACAAATTATAAAGACATATTTACTCTGCAACTTGCTTTACCAATAGGAGTGCTCACCTTTATGCTGTGTTTTAGAATATTTTTAAAAATTTTTTCCTAATGGTAGCCATTTATTCCGAATTTTTTTTTTCAAAATACAAATGATTCAGACTTATCCTAAGTGAAGAGTTACAGTGGGTTTGTGCTGAGGACTTATACAGTGGCAAGCAAACTCACTGTTGCGATCATGATTAGCTGAAAGTACTCACGACCAAATGTGTTGTATCTAACTGGAACAAAACCCCACTTTAGAACATGTAAAATCAATTCAGGTCTTTGTTGTACTCATTATCTGTGTGACCCTTGTGAGTTGTACAATCATTGATTTCTAGGGAACAAATAATCACTGAGTCCTAATGGGAAATTCTGTGCATGCTATCATTTTTGTCATAACCTTACATGTACTTACATACTTTATGGTGGGAGAAGTTGTCTGTAACTCTACATGCCTATCAATAAATGAGATGAGATGACATTTGGCAGCAGCTCAATTAGTAGAGCTCTTGGCTTACAGGAAGGAGTTGGAATACTTCTCCAGGACCATATAAAACAAGTGTAGTTGTGGACATCCATAATTATAAAGCTAGTCCGTGAAGACAGGAAGGTATTAGAAGTGTGAAGTTATCCTTAGCTAAAGAATTCAAGCCCATCCTGAACATAAGAGGCCCCTTCCCAATAAATGAATGACAAACAAACAAACAAACAAACAAACAAATTTTAAATAACTGAGTTCCTATGAAGGAGAAATAGTCCAGCAGAAAGAAACATGTTTTGTAGAGAAATTC
>CACVCL010019758.1:0-98163 GCA_902729485.2 Mus minutoides | reverse complement strand
AGGAGGATGTCCTCAAATTCTATGCCACAAGAACCTACTTAGTTGAACCAGGGCACTACCTCACCAGAGCACTCCTGGGAAATTATGCCTGATCTTTACTTCTACAGAACCCAAGAGCAGATGGAGAAGGCGGGCCAGGTAGCTGCTGAAAAGACTGTGACTAAGGGGGAATTTTGGGGTGAATGATTGTGCTAGATCATGAGTTCACTGTTGGTCAGCCAGAGATAACAAACTGGTATAAGGATGTGCAGGTCTCTTCTGTACCCATCCAGAGTTCCCTAATAAAAAGTGGAGTGCCCAGTCAGGCACTGAGGACTGGTCAATAGCTCCCATAGCACAGAACACCAAGTGCATTGGAGCCACCACTGACTGGTCCTGAGCTGTTCGGCTGACATCTGAACATTGAGGAAAAAGGTGGACGTGAAATAAAGTTCCTAAAATCTGTGGGAAAAATAGGCTAGGGATCTTGTCATTTGAATAGTTAAGCTTTCCATAGAGTCATATATGAGTGCTTGACCTGCAGGGAGTGGCATTATTAGGAGGTGTGGTCCTGTTGGAGGAAGTGTGGGGTGGGCTTTGAGATCTCTTATATGTTCAGGCTACACCCCAGTGTGACACACAGTCCCTTTCTGATACTTACAGATCAAGATGTAGAACTCTCAGCTCCTTCTCCAACATCATGTCGCCTGCATGCTTCCATGTTTCCCACCATGATGATAATGGACTAGACCTCTGAAATGTAAGCCAGCCCCAATTAAGTGTTGTCCTTTATAAGAGTTGCCTTGGTCATGGTACCTGTTCACAGCAATAAAACCCTAACTAAGATCTAAACAGAATTCTCAATAGAAGAAGTTAAATAAAAATGGTTAAGAAGTTTCATTCATTCTCCTTAGTAATCAAGGAAATGCAAATTAAAACAACTTTGAGGTTTCATTTTGCCTCAGTAAGACTGGCTAAGATCAGCAAAATAACTGACAATAAATAATAGTCGGTGAAATTGTGGAGAAAGAGAAACCAATATTCTCTCTCTGGTTGCTAGTATGCAAACTGGTGCAGCCACTCAGGAAATCAGTTTGGAGAATCCTCAAAAAAACTAAAAATAAATTTCCCATATGGCCCAGCCATGCCTTGGTATATGCCCGAAAGACATCCTACTCCACAGATACTTGCTCATTATGTTCATAGCTGCTCTCCCTATTCACAGGAGACAAAAACAACCTACATGTCTATCAACAGATGAATGTATCATCTTTTGCTTCTTTATATTGTCTTCTTATTACTAATAATGGTCACACTAAACACGTTTACCGTATGTCTTTCCTAGATTTTCATGTAAGTCTTGGTGATGAATCCCAACATAAGCTACAAAACTTTTGGTCATAACAAACAGGGCCATATCCTCAGAAAGTGATATTATTTATTTTTACAGAAATGTAGACTATTCAGTGTTTCCACAATGTTAGAACTCTGGGTGCATGCTTCTTTTGTCCTCTTCACGATGTCAAGTTGGCTGTAGCAGATCCAGGTATCCTATCTATGCACTCAAATCTCCAAGTCTGGAAGTAAGTAGGAGACACAAGTAGTAAAAACCATTCTATTTGCTGATATATCATTTCTATCAGCAAAGAAGTCTCTAGATAACTTCTTTACTTACCAGCAGAATAGGTCTGTAAGACTATCCTTGTTTGTATACTGAATTATGAGGGAAGGCTATTGTTGGTTTGTAAAGTATTTTGAAAAAGGGCCACTTTCTTTACAGAAACTCTCCATAGATATTGTCAGCAGCCTCAAAACACTATCACCCATAATCTTCACAGAAATTCAAACTTCCTTCCTAATATTTCTTGTACAATTATCTGCTAGCATGAACTGCATGGAATCATTGTCATTAATGAGCATTACTGATCAGTTGTGTTAAAAAAAAAATTGCTGGGCAGTGGTGGCACACGCCTTTAGTCACAGCACTTTGGAGGCAGAGGCAGATAGATTTCTGAATTCGAGGCCATCCTGGTCTACAAAGTGAGTTCCAGGACAGCCAGAGCTACACAGACAAACCTTGTCTAGAAAAACAAAAACAAACAAACAAAACAAAACAAAACAAAACAAAAACTTGTATTAATTTACATACTCTCCATTATTCAGGAAGTATACATGTTCTTTCATTACTAGATTATTGATGTTTCTTATTTGACTTCCCACTTTGCATATTCTTATCTCTGGGTTTTTATTTCAGAATTCCTCATCTACCAGGGACATCATTTATCCTGATTCCTATCTCTACACTCTATTTAAGACTACAAAACTATTTTTTTAAGTACAAAATGCTTTGGAAGATAAACTACTGATTTCTGAGAGCAGCACATTATTTAGCCATTGACAGAATAATTGATAAGAGTTCTCCAAAAAGAGGAGGAGTTAGAAGAAATTTGGAAGGAGCCACAGTTAAGATGCTTACGCCATCCATAAGGGTGCTAGCTGCCAAGCTTAAGGATCTGAGTTCAGTCACTAGAACCTACCATGGAAGGAGAGAACTGACTCCTGAAAGCTATCATCTGACCTCTACATATAGGCTGTGATGTGTGGAGAGAGAGAGAGAGAGAGAGAGAGAGAGAGAGAGAGAGAGAGAGAGAGAGAGAGAGAGAAGAAATTTTGAAAGGATCAAATTGTGTATGTCTAAACCTCCTGCTTATCTCCCCACATTGTCTGCCCTCCTGAACTGAGCAGTATGCGCTTCTGACCCCAACAGCTGTGGTTAGAAGCCCAGTCACCTGGATCTTGATTGACAGGACAGAATTCTCCCATCTAGAAGTAGTTAACTCCTAAAGAACAACATATACGAGCCCAGATGCAGAGAACGGTGACAAACCAAAATGGTCCTTCATTATGTGCTGGTTCTACATGGACCCACAGAAGTAAGCAGAACAGACCTGTTAAAATCCTTTCTCTAGATGAATGAAAAGAAATCAAAATCCCAATCTCTCACTGTGTCTGCTTCTCTCAGTTCCTCTGTTTTTCTTTGTCTCTGTCTATCTCTCACCCAAAGGGGTCAGGAGTGCTGCAGCTGGCACATAGCTGATTCCCACAGGGGAAACTGAGACTTAAATTCCCAATCATTTGGCCACAGAAACTCAAGTCAGTGGCCATGAGCATCTCTTCATCAGCATCTTCTCCTCTCAACATTTCCTATCTTGGCTCTGATAGAAAGCTGCCAATACTCCTATGATAATGTATATGTTAACACTCTCTTAAGAGGCTGGCTTTCCTCTTTCACCTCAGCTCCTGTGTTCTAGGGTGAAAAGAGTACCTATTCTAGGGCTCCAATGATTCTCCCAGGCTATTTTCCTTTTCTCTCTCAATATCCCAAACTGTACCTAACCACATGCTGCCAAATTACTGTTGCATACCCCACCCCTGTGTCTCTTGTAGTAAATATTAACTTTGTAGCATTCCTGCTTCCCTTCCCTTTTAGCACTGTCTGCAATGCAGTTTACCCTCCATGTTATCATTCACAGCCTTGAGCACCCACATAGAGGATGTATTTTATGCTATAGGAATTTCAATTTCTCGATGATGATTTTCAACCTTCTTCACCTACTTGTGATCATACCTAAACCTTAGTGTAAAAATCACTATACACTCTCTGAAACTCGATGTTAGCATCTGATTAATAACCAATTGTAATCTCCCAGTGGTGGTTACACAAGTTCCTTACTACCTGTCCCAATGCTCTGTATTTGAGAATGAAAGACACACACCTGCAGCCTTAAATTTAATATGCCTTAATCAGCTCAATGGCTGGGCTACTCCCACACTTCCACATTGCTAATGCCTCTGCTCTGATACTCCTGAATTATTACTTAGTAAAATCTACATTCCATCTTTGCTACCTCAGACCCAATGGGAATTAGGGGACCTGGGGACACTCTTCCCCAGCTTTTACATGATTGGTACTCTGTCTTCTACAGCTCTCAAGCTTGTATCTTCTTCCTCTGCAGGCAATGGTGATTCTTCCCCCTCAGTCCTTGACCGTGATTCCTAAAGTCCTGCCTCTGTCTCCCTGCCATTAGCTGCTAGCAACTTTATTTACCAACCAGAACCATCTGGGGGCAGGGACCCTCAGCATCTCACATGAGGAATTCTCATGCAATTCTCAAATAACACAATGCAAGCAATAGACCAAATCCACAACATTTCCCCCTTTCCATCCATTAAAAAGACCTTTTCTCTCAGATATACAATGAACATAGTTATAACAATTATGCAAACTATTAGATATGATATACACTAATAACATCCAGTCCATCAATTTTGTCAACTGAAGTACATTACTATAACATCTATTCTAACCTAAAGAGTTTAAAATTTTATACCTGAATTATGTTTTGATTTTAACTTGCATTGCCATCTGAAAACCATCCTTCCAAATCTACATCATCTTCCTAAATGTAAAACTAGGTTCTATTATGAGACTATAACTAGTCTTCAACCCCATCAGAGATCCAAGAATGAATTATTACCTGAATATATAGGAAGCACAAAAACATAGCTTCCAAAGCTTAACCAATTTGCAGAAATAGCTGACTACATGGAGAGTCCCCCATTCCTTAAAATGTTGGTGCACCTGTCTTCAGCCTTCTGGCCCAGAGAAATCTGATAAACCTTAAGCAAAGCAGGAAATATGAAGGACTAGCTTACCTTTGCTTGGCAGAGCTAAGCTGTTGACTACCCCGCATTGTGTGTCCTTCCCTGGATAGTATGCTTGTCTATAGATGAATTAGGGCAAATTTTGCTACAACTGGAGCAATTTGGAGGTTATGATGCTTAATATCTTCTTTGAACCAAGAGAGGGTACTGTCAGGAGCAGACATGTCTCCTAGTCAAAACATATTAATAATGAAATGACTTTAAATGTTATATTCTGTGGATTTCTGATGTTTTTGAAGACTATCTGTATAAAGTATATCTGAACTGTTAACTCTTGACTACTCTTAGCTATTTCTATTTTAATAATATTGAAAGCTCCTTATTATAATTAATGCAGAATCTAATGTAACCATGAGTTTACTATCTGGCCCTTAACTTGCATTACTTAATCATCCTAAACGATCTGTAATGGCAGCTATTAGAAGGATTGGGTCTAAGTCTTGTATTCTTAAATGAGTTGCATAGACACATTGCCTAATTAAAAGTAACAATATTAATTTCAAATTTTGTATCAATATAAATATGTATACCTGCCAGGCGTGGTGGTGCATGCGTTTAATCCCACCACTTGAGAGGCAGAGGCAAGTGGATTTCTGAGTTCGAGGCCAGCCTGGTCTACAGAGTGAGTTTCAGAACAGCCGAGGGCTACACAGAGAAACCCTGTCTCGGAGAAAAAAAAAAAAAAGTATACCAATGAAACCTTAAATCTGTGTCAATATATAAATTCTGTACCAATGTAAGAAATTATAACTTCAATTTAAAGATTTCTGCCAATGTAAGATTATAGCTATATAATGCTTTATTTAAGAATAAATTTAGTAATCCATCCCATATATCTAATTTCTTATAATAATACTGTTTCCCCCCCCCCCTTTTCCTTTCAGCCCCTTTCCCCTTACCAAAGAAAGAAAGGATAGAAAAGAGGAAAGGAAAGACAGAAATGCCCGAGTCTAAGTCCTCTATTTAGTTTCCTCCCTGTTCAAAATTATGACCATTTCCAAACTATCCCTTAAAATGACAAATTATCTATAATTTATAAAGTAACCATAACCAGATACCCAAAGAATCAGTATGACAACTCTCCACAACTTCTTCCTGCTGAATTGGGGCGACAATTTATTTTAAAGGGGTGAGAAGGGGTAGGAAAATTGGTTAGACTTAAGAAAGCTAGCTTTAACATCTGTTATCCAGTCTCTGTTTCCTTAGAAGGTTGAGGGCTTGACTGAAGTTCTGAATAGATCTGTCTGAAAGGCTGGATAAACTGAGGTCATCTGGAATTACCAGCTATTCCGGAAGCTGTGCTGGAAGCAATTCTCTGTCAACAACATCAGGAGGCCAGGAGCTAGAACAGCAGGTCATTTCCATTTCCTCCAGGGTGAATCTTGACAGAACTGTACATTCTACAATACATGAATCTTACAACCAAAATTTTAATACTGTTAAGATATTCGTATGGATTGTGCAAGGTGCACAGATCAGTTAAGGATGAAGTTGTTGTTTCTTGTTTAAGCAGGTGAAAGACAACTACCCTTTTATGAATTAATTTAATCAATAACCAGTTGTAATAGACCTTCATTCATGCCATGTGAAGGATGGCATGATGAATCATAAGGACGCTATAGCCAACCAGATTTATTGTCTAATTTTACCTGAAATTTTGGCTAGAGACATTTTTATGTCTGAGCCAGTTGCAAGGCTGTTCCCATGTGGAGAAATCAGCAAATCAAATTACCTGTCCTGTATGATTTTCTTGAATTTTTCTTTTCTGTATCCAAATCATCATGGGGGTCTTCTCCTGTCATATCTGATCCATATCACTCTGGAAGGGGTCCAAAGCCCTTTCTTCTTTCCTATTAACATAAATACAGAGCCTCTTTCCAAAATTAGCACTTCTTTGTGTAGCAACCCAAAAATCATAAAAATTATAAATTGATTTAAATTAGCAGTCTCCTTTCTCTTTAGGCCTATTCTATTTTGACCTGTCTCCCAGAGGATTTTTAATATCACAACCACAAAACTTATAACCACATTCACTTTGATAATTAAAATAATTCAAAGCAGTTAAAGCAATGTAAACAATTATTATTATCCATTGAGACAGTGCTTCTTCACTATTCCTTGCCCTGTTCTTACATGATTAATTTTTTGTGAGATCAAGGCCTAAATTTATTTATTCATCTATGTATACTTAAGTTTTCCCTTCTATAAGAATTAATATCTCTGTGGATATATATATATATATATATATATATATATATATATATATATATATATATATATATGCCACCCTTTTTTATACACTTGAATTAACATCCTTCCCTATGTATTTAACTTCAATTAGATTCCCTTCTACTTACTGTATAAGCCAGTCTATTAATTTGTCATACCAGACTCAGCAATCCCAGAATTCCCGTGGAGCACATGTTCAAAGAACCCAGCTACCTGCCCTGGCATAGACATTTTCAGATTTCCTTTACTGCATTTTTCTCCTTTCTATCCTTAAAAATAACTAAATCAATTTTCATTCATCTCTATCCTTTATTAATCTGATTGTAGGAAGCAAACAGTCTCTACAATATGCCTCTCTGTCTTCAGAGTAGCCTGTCTCTTTGCTCATTAGGGGCTCCCAGCACCTCAGAGCTCAAACTCTCCAAGGCAGCTAAGAAGCTTTCAGAAAGACATGGAGGAAATCCCCAACACCCAGCTTTGTCTGGGTTGGCTTGGGAGACTTATCTGTGTCCCAGTTCATACCATGAATGCCAGGATTATGCTCACCAATTTAGTGCATCTTTTGTCCTCGTTCTGAACCTTTGTGACTTGAGGAGGAACCATGTGGCTTGGCTTGGCTTGGCTTGGCTGAGAAACCAATTCTCCCCACTTTCTAATCTCATGTCACAGTACATGTTTCCCATTAAAGACTCTCCAATTAATTTTTAATACTGAGTTTCAAGCCTACATGTTGGATGCCATCTGTAGCAGTAGGCAAATCATTTGCTCTAATCTCCCTGGTGGCAGCAGAGCATGTTCTTCCTGTCCTCCCAACCTTCTGGTTTTCTGAATGAAACACACACACACACACACACACACACACACACACACACACACACAAAACCTTATATTTAAATGCTTAACCAGTTTAATGGCTGGGCCACTCCCAAACTTCCACATTGCTAATGCCTCCTTTCTGGTACTCCTGAGTTATTACTTACCAAAATCTGTATTCCATCTTTGCTACCCTAGACCCAATTGGGTCGGGGACATGGGGAGGTACTCTTCCCCAGCTCTTACTGTGTGCTCTCTCTTCTGCAGCTCCCAAGCCTAGATCTTATTCCTTTCCCAGCATGCAGCATGGTAAGTCTCCTCCTATTGGTCCCCTTGCCTGCCAATCCTACTATCTTACCACTGTCTCCTTGCCCAGCCATTGGCTACCAGCAACTTTATTTACCAATCGAAACCAGCTGGTTGCAGAGACCAGCTTCTTCTTTCTTGTTGTTTTTTGGGGGGTTTTTTGTTTGTTTGTTTGTTTGTTTTGTTTTGTTTTGTTTTTCAAGAGACTTACATGCAGGATTTTCATGCAATTTTGGTAACCCAATTAACATAATACAAGCATTAAACAAAATCCATAACTGGCATGAACATATGAGTTTGAATAGAAATTTAGTGAATAATGTGTGAGATTTTTAACTTTTTAGATAAAATTTCAAATAGCAGAAGATAGTCGGCCATCACTGGGAGGGGAGGCCCCTTGGTATTGCAATCTTTATATGCCCCAATACAGAGGAACGCCAGGGCCAAGAAATGGGAGTGGGTGGGCAGGGGAGCAGTGTTGGGGGAGAGGGGAGGAAACTTTCAGGATAGCATTTGAAATGTAAATTAAGAAAATATCTAATAAAAAACTGAAAAAAATAAAATAATTTATTCACTATAAAATCAAGCTGTATGTATATGTTACTGAGCAGAACAATAAAGTAGTCAAAGTGATAAATATATTAATTAGCTGGGTTGAATCTTTCTATAACGTAAACATAAAAATATCATATCATACTTCATAGAAATATACATAGTTATTCTTTGACAAGTAATTAGAATCTTTTTAAGAGAAACAAACTTTTCTGACTTCTATAGATGCAAAATACACTGAAAAAAAATACAGTCTACCCCATAAACATGGAAGAAGGGATGGCTTTCAGGTAGGAACCTATATCCAGCCAAAACTTTGACTACAGTTTTTTGTAGCTTCCTTATTCATTGAAACTGTGAGATCAATTAATTATGTGTGTGGAGCGGGAACTTTCTTATATTTTTATTATTTAAATTATTTTTAAATTTAAATATATTTGATAATATTCTTCCCCTTCTCCAAATCCTCCCTACCTGCTCAACTTTAAGTTCTTTCTCAAAAACCTAATACAACAAAATATAAATGAACAAATTTTAAAAACCAACCAAAAAGAAAAGAAAAAATAACTTATAACCAAATAAAAGCACACACACACACACACACACACACACACACACAAAGAAGAAGGGGAAGGAGGAGGCTTGCTCTTTATATTTCTAATTTGAAAATGTACAGAGAACATTTCCTTCTTATACTGAAGACACTGCAACACACAGGTGAAGACTGTATAGGCACCAGCTCAACACCTGCATGTTCAGTGAGCTGTGTAGGTGCTATCTTCAGAGCCCTTCTGTCTGTTTGTGGACAGCATCATATAGTCCTGAACACAGCACAAACACTGAAAACTTTAGACACAGCAAAGCATACCATCATTCAGATAAATCAGCAGCCTATAGAATAGAAAAGGTTGTTTGTTTGTTTGTTTGTTTGTTTGTTTTTTATCAATTCCACATTCAATAGAGGGCTAATATCCAAGGTAAACAACTCAAAAAACTAGATATCAAGAAACAACCTAATAAAAATGAGGTACAGAGCTGAACAGAGAATTCTCAGTGAGGGAAACTCAAATGGCCAGGAAACATATAAGCAATGTTTAACATCCTTAGCCATCATAGAAATGCAAATCAAAACTACTTTGAGATTTACATTCCTCTATTCTTAATAGCCAGAAATTGGAAACAACCTAGATGTCCCTCAACAAGAAAATGGTTAAAGAAAATGTGGTACATTTATACAATGGAGTATTACTCAACATTTAAAAAAAAAAGAAAAATAAATTTTATAAGTTAATTGATAGAACTAGGAAAATGCATCCTGAGTTAGGTATTACAGACCTAGAAAGACAAATATTATATGTATTCCCTTCAATACACAGAATCACAGGGGGTAGATATAGAGTAAGGACTAGAGGGAAGAGCTAGATCTCCTTAAGAAAGAAAAATAAAATAGATATGGATGGAGGGGACACTGGAATGGACGGCTCAGGTTAGGGCAGAAAGAAAAGAAGGAAGCAGGGGAGGGAATATGTGGAGAGAGAGCTCATATTAAGAAACATTTGAGGAATAGTATGGGAGCCTAATACATAGAAGCTTCCTAAAATATATACATATATGAAGGCAATCTAAATGAAATCACCAAATAATGGGAGAAACAGAGTCCCATTTGGCCATCTCTTGTCACCAAACCAAGCTTCTAGTGTAAGAATTAAGTTACGTCTTCTTGAATTGCTGGCCAAAAGGGTCCTATTGGAATCCCCAAATAACTCAGGATGTTAGCAAGGCTGCTATCCATGTGTATTGTTTTAAGAATAGAGGATCAAGTAGCCTCCCCACAGACCTCTACTCTGCCTGTTCCCCCAACCAATACTCAGGGTTGCCCCTCCGACTGCAACAGAACACTCTACCCCTGGCATCCCATTCCTCCAGACTCCAAAACCAGCAACCATTCTCTGTGAACATACCAGTACTGCAGGCTAATAAAACGGGCAACAGACAGCCAACATACTCTCTGAAAATCCATATTGGAAATAGAAATCAAAGAACAAAACACCCACCAACAAAGATACCCCTTTCCCAAAACAGCAGCTTAGACCTAGAGTCAAATCCAGATGCCTAGATGCCAGTGTAAGAGCACAATCAATAATAGCCAGGACAATATCTCTCCACCAGAGGCCAGATATTCTACCATAGCAGATCCCGAACATTTGAATATAGCTAAAGCACAAGAAAAAGACCTTAAAACCACAATGAAGATGACAGAGGTTTGAAGTGGGAATGAATAAGTTCTTAGAGAAATCCAAAAATATGTGAACAAACAACTTAATGAAATGTAAATCCATTAAAGAAATTCAGGAAAACAAACAACTAGAGGAAATGAATAAATCCCTTTTTAAAAAGCCAAAACAAACAGACAGTTGAGGGAAATGAATAAAACTATTTAAGACCTGAAAATGGAAATTAGAGCAATAAAGAAATCACCAGCTGAAAGAATTCTGGAAGTAAAAAATTTAGGAGTGTGAACAGGAACTACAGAGGCAAGCTTGACCAACAGACTATAGGAGATGAAAAAGAGAATCTTAGCTACTGAAATATGATAGAAAAAATGGGTATATCACAGAAAGAAAATGTTAAATCTAAAGTATTACTGACACAAAACATCTAGGAAATCTGGGACACTGGGAAAAGTCCAAACCTAAGATTAATAGTAATAGAGGAAAGAAAAAAAGCCAGTTCAAAGGCCCAAAAAATATTTTCAAAGAAATCACAGAAGAAAAATGTCCTAACCTAATGGGTATGTCTATAAAGGTACAAAAAAAATACAGAACACCAAATAGATTAGACCAGAAAAGAAAGTCCCCTCAGCGCATAATAATCAAAACACTAAAAGTAAAGAACAAAAAAATATTAAAAGCTTTAAAATAAAAAGACAAAATATTGCATAAAGGCAGACATATTACAATTACACCCACCTCTTCTAAAAGCCAGATGGGTATGGACAAATGTTTGACAAACTCCAAGATGCCAGTCCAGACTACTATACCCAGAAAATTTTTCAAATAAGAAATAAAATGAGAAATCCAGTAGTAAAGCCAATTTTAAACAATGTCTGTATACAGATCCAGCCCTAGAAAAGTGATAAAAGAAAATCTCTAAACCAAAGAAGTTAACTACTCCCATGAAACAAAAGAAATAAATAATCTAACACCAGCAAAATAAAAAAAATTTTTAAGGGAAACACACACATACACATATACAAATGCACCATCACCACCAAAACCACAACAGAATAACAGGACTTAACAGGCATGGGTTGTAGCATAAAATATTAAAATGCAATCTACTCTATCGCCAGCAATGCACTGGCCTGTTCTCATAGGAATCCCCAAATATGATATGAAGCTGATATGAAGCTCTGAAATCTCTCCTCCCAGCTCGCTAAGTTCCCACTGGTGAGCCGTTACGATGCCAGCCCCATGCTTTCAAATTCCTATGGCCTTTTGGAGTACACTTCTTGCAAACCCATACTTTGCTGCCATACCTTCTGGGACCCAGTTAAGTCACTGTGTGAAGAAAAACATCACACAAACTTAGTTCAGAATTAATGGGTAACTTAATCTCTGGGCTCAGCAACTAGCATCCTAATTTATAAGCCATACTAAATTAAATCCTCTGGTAGTGGATCCAAACTGATCTGCCACCTGAAACGGGGTCTCTGCTATCTACATTTTTGCCTCACCTCCTGTCCTCTACTCCTTCTCTTCTCCTCTTCCACTGTCCCTCTATTCAACCCAGAAGTCCCTTCTATGTACCCAGTGAATGAGTCACATGAAGTCCTGAGTATGTGATTCACTCCTTGTCCCAGGTAGCCCTTCTTAGGGAAGCTGAATTAGCATCAAAATACAAATAGCACCAAGGCTATCCACAACAGTGGGTCATTGATATTTCTTAATATAAGTGGTCTCAATCCTCCCCCCCAAATTACACAGACCAACAGAATGGATGAAAAATTAAACAGGATTCATCCTGCTGCTGCATGCAAGAAATGCACCTCAACATCGAGGATAAACATTACTTTAGGAAAAAATAATTATAAGCAGATATCCCAAGCAAAGGGACCTAAGAAACTAAGAAACAAGCTGGTTTGGCCATTTAATATCTAACAAGTAGACTTTACACCAAAATTAATCAGGAGGGATGTGAAAAGATGCTACATACTCATCAAAAGAAAAGTCCACCAAGATGACATTTCAATACTCAACATCTATGCCTCAAATAAAGGGGCACCCACCTTTGTAAAAGAAGCAATTCTACAACTAAAATCTCATATTGACCCTTATACACTGATAGTGGGATACTTCAAGACCTCATTCTTATCAATGGGCGGGTCATCCAGACAAAAAATAAACAGTAATACTGGAGCTAGTTGATGCTATTAAACAAATGAATCTAACATATTTACAGAACATACTACTGAAACACAAAAGAATATACATTCTTCTCAACATTTCACAGAACATTCTATCAACCTTTCAAAGAAGATTCAATACCAATGCTCCTCATATTATTCCTCAAAATAGACACACCAGAAATACATTTTCCCAATATGTTTTCTGAGGCCACAGTTACCCTGATACCCAAATTACATAAAGACTCATCAAAGAAAGATTACAGACAAATTTCTGTTATAAACACAGATGCAAAAATACTCAATAAAATACTTACAAGCCAAATCCAAGAACATATCAAAAAGATAGCCCATCATAATCAGTAGTGTTTCATCACAGAGATGCAGGAATTGTTCAACATATGAAAGCCAGTAAATGTAATCTACTATGTAAGTTAACTGAAAGAAAAAAATGCATAATCATTCATTAGATGCTGAAAAGCATTTGACAAAATCCAACATCCCGTCATGATAAAATTTCTGGAGAGATTAGGGATATAAGGAACATACATAAATATAATAAAAACAGTTTACAGTAATCGCATAGCTAACATCAATTTAAATGGAGAGAAACTTAAAGATATTTTACTAATATCAGTAACATGACAACATTGTCCAGTATCTCCATATCTATTCAATATATCACTTGAAGTTCTAGCTAGAGCAATAAGACAACTGAAGGAGATGAAGGGGATGCAAACTGGAAAGGAAGAAGTCAAAGTATTCTGATTTGCATATAATATGATAATATATGTAAGTGACTCGAAAAAACTCTAACAAGGAATTCCTACAGCTGATAAACAGTTTCAGCAAAGTGGCTGGTTACAAGATTAACTTAATAATAATAATAATAATAATAATAATAATAGTAATAATAATAATAAATAATAAAAATAATAATAACCCTTCCTATACACAAATGACAATGAACTGAGAAAGAAATCAGGGAAACAACACATGTCACAATATCCTCAAATAATATAAAACATCTTGAGGTAACTCTAATCAAGCAAGAGAAAGACTTGTTTGATAGAAACATCTTTGACAAGAGAACCTGAAGAAGATAACAGAAGATGGGAAGATCTCGCATGCTCAGGTTTCAGTAGCAGTAACATAGTGAAAATAGCCATCCTACCAAAAGCAATCTACAGATTCAATGCAATCCCCATAAAAACACTGTTCTTTACAAATCTTGAAAGGAAAATTCTCAACTTCATATGGAAAACAAGCAGAATAGCTAAAACAATCCTGATCAGTAAAAGAACTGCTGGAGGTATCACCACGATTTTAAGTTGTAGTCAAGAGCTACCAGTAACTTAAAAAACACAAGGTATTGGCATGTTGATCAATAGAATAGAAATGAAGACCCACACATACATACACACATCCATGGACACTTATTTTTTATTAAAAATTAAGAAATTCACACTGTAAGAAAGACAGCATATTCAACAAATGGTGCTGGTCAAACTGAATGTCTACACATAGAAGAATCCAAATAGATCCATATTTAGCACCCTACACAAAACTCAAGTCTACATAAATCAAAGACCTCATCATAAAACCAGACACCTTGAACCTTATTGATGAAAAGGTGAGGAACATCTTTGAACTCCTTGGCACAGGAGACATCTTTCTGAACATAAATAAGAACAATAATTAATAAATGAGACCTTACAAAACCAAAAAGCTTCTGTTATCGTAAAAGACACTGTCAACCATACAAAAAAAGTAGCCAGCATAATGGGAAAAGATTTTTGCCAACTCCATATCCAATAGAAGAAATCTGATATTAAAATATATAAACAACTCAAAAACTAGATATTAATAAAACAATCCAATTTTAAAATGGGGTACAGTTCTATACTGAGAATTCTCAATAGAGGAATCTCACATGGCTGAGAAACATTTAAAGAAATGTTCAACATCCTTAAATATCAGGAAAATGCAAATCAAAACTAGTTTGAAATTCTACCTCACTCCTGTCAGAATGACTAAGAGCAACTAACACAGTGAAAGCTCATGCTGGTGAAGATGTGGAGTGAGGGGAACACTTCTCCATTTCTGTGAGGAGAGCAAACTTGTACAGTCACTATCAAAATCAATATGGCGGTTCCTTAGAAAACTAGGATTTAATCAGTCTGAAAACCCAGCTATATCACGCTTGGCATACTCCCAAAGGACACTCCATCCTACCACAAGGACACTTGCTCAACTACATTCATTACAGCTTTATTCATAATAGGCAGAAACTGGAAATAGCCTAGATGTCCCTCAATTAAGAACAGATTTTTTTTAAATGTAGTGCTTTTGTAGTGGAGTGATTTTCTACAACCCTTTAATACAGTTCTTCAAGTTATGGTGACCCCCCCAACCAAAAAATTGTTCCACTGCTACTTCATAACTGTAATTCTGCTACTATTATGAATCGCAATATAGATATCTGATATGCAAGATATGTGATATGAGACTCCAAGGGATCCCAACCCACATGTTGAGCACTGCTGATTTACACAATGGAGTATTACTCTACTATTTAAAAAATCATGAAATTTGCAGGTAAATGGATGCAACTAGATAAAAAAAACATTCTGAGTGAAGTAAGCAGACTCAGAAAGACAAATACAATATGTACTCATTTATAAATGGATATTAACTATTAAGTAATTGATAATCAAGCTACAATCCAGAGACATAGAGGGGTTAGGTAAAGAGGAGGGCTATAAAGGGTAAATAGAATAGATTCTGCAGGTGTTCTGGGGTTAGGTGGAGACGGGAGCAGGAGGGATCAGGTGGGGGTGAGGTGCAGGAAGAATGGAATTAGGTGGCATTTGGGAGCAGTGTGGCTAGTAAAGTGGAAACTTCCTGGAATCTATGAGGGTGATCCTAGTGAAGACACCTATTAATAAAGGACAACCAGTGTGATGGTTTGTACATTCTTAGCCAAAGGAGTGGCACTATTAGAAGATGTGGCCATGTTGGGGTAGGTATTTCACTGTGGGTATAGGATTCAAGACTCTCATCCTAGCTGTCTGAAAACCAGTATTTTGCTAGCAGCCTGCAGATGAAGATGTAGACAGTTCAGCAGCTCCTACACCATGCCTGCCTGCACGCTGCCATGTTCCCATCTTCATGATACTGGACTGAACCTCTGAACCTATAATCCAGTCCCAATTAAATGTTGTCCTTATAAGAGTTGCCTTTGTTCATAGCAGTAAAACTCTAAGACACCCAGTCTGTACTAACCATGTTTTATAGCCAAGCAAGGCATCCAGTGGTGGTACTGGGTTACATACAGCTGATTGTTGGCCGAGAGGGTCCAGTAGAGGTCCATTAGCAACCCAGGCTAATGTTAAGACAGATCACTCTCTGAAAATTCACAGCAAGGACCCATAGATGAGGACAACATCCACACAGCTCATAGAATGTCAAGAGATCAAGCTGGTGCCCGCATGGAGCCGTCACCCCTAAGTGATAGTGATTTTGGTATGGAAAAGTACGCTACAGGCTATGGAAAAAGAAACCTGGACACCAACCCAGCCAGAGAACCCTTGACCTAAAATCTATGCTTACTGCAAGATGTGCTGGATCAGTATTAAACCAATGCTTGGTTTTAGATGGCCAGAAACCTGAAACTGTATAGCGCAGAGACCTAAAGTGGGATCAAGCACAACAGGTTAAAAAAAATCAATAAAATGATTTCTAATGATATTCTGTTATGCTGTAGATTGGTGCCTTTGTCAGTTTTCATCAGAGAGATTTCTTCCAGCAGCAGATGGGAACAGGTGCAGAGAGTGAGCAGAATGCACTGTATGAGAGAATAACTTATTTTCAATGTTAAAAAGACCCTAAGTTTAGAGTAACTTATAAAGCAATCATAAATATAATCCATCAGATTTAATTCTTGAATTTGGTGTGTGCAGCAGCTCGGTGATGAAATGGAAAGCTTGAATCAGGAATGGTTCCACGTGGGCAACAGAACTAATATGGAAAAAGTTCATTGATGTCTGACCTAAACATTAAATTGAGTTTTGTATGTTTTCTAGCCACTGATTAGATGGAATTGAAAACACCAACATCTTCCCACTTTGAATTTTATCTTTTCAAATGCTTACAAAGAAGTACTTTAAAATCCATAGACTAAGTCACAGTTAATGCCTCTAATGAATCAGTGTGACAATAAACTCATTTCTATGAGTTCAAATCTATTATAGACCTGATGGAAAAACTGAATAACTAAAAAGAGTTCACATGATAGTTTTATGAAACAGAATGTCATGGGAATGCATTGTTCAAGTTGACTTTACTAAGAGTCATTCTGATCTTGGTGGAATTTATATTCTACTTGACTTGTGGTCAGCAGAAAATGGCAGGTTTGCAAATGAATGAAGTATAATCCTACCTCTGATTGAAAGATTATAACTTATAACTGCTCTTGCCACTGGCACAGCCAGTTTTAGATCATGTAATTATGCATAATGCAGAACAGGTGGGAGACATACTGATCTAAAGGCTTTCACCCTCTAAAGGGCTAGAGAGTCGATTAAGCTCAAGCAGGTAGCTAAATCTGACAGACTGTCCAGATACCAATTCATGACCTAATCATACGTGCTATTAACAGTTCTTACATATTCTCAGAGTTCTTAGAATAGTTCTAAGAAATGACTCCTGTGAGAGTATTCTGTTTAAGACAAGCTGGCTGTTTAAAATGACACAATGTCTAGAAGACACACTCATTAATAAAATAGAGTCTTCCCTCTGGCAGCTTTCTGCCTGGCTCATCTGTCACAGCCTTATAGGTGAAGTCTATCTCCATTCTTCCATCTGCAAAGTCTCCTGTAATTGTGCTTTGCAGCACTTTTCACAATGTGAACATGTCCTTAATCATATGTAAACATTTGCTTATCATCCAGCTTCTTGAGGACTTGGCTAAGTCTGTAGCTGTAAAATTTCCCATCATTTCTCCAGTGCTAACTACATAAGACACTACATAAAATCTTGTCTATAGACTGGTTTCTAAGAGCTGTATTTCTAGTATTTGGTGTCTGTTCTTTCCCCCATCTCATCTCTATTACAAAATTGGGACAGTTCTAACTCAATTGGGTATATCCTGGGTATATACCCAAAAGATGCTCCCCCATACCACAAGAAGACTTGTTCAACTATGTCCATAGCAGCTTTTTTCATAATATCCAGAACCTGGAAACAACTCAGATGTCTCTCAACTGAAGAATGGAACCCAGACCCAGAAAGACACACATGGTATATATTCATTTATAAATAGATATTAGCCATAAAGTACATACAAGATACCCATGCTATAATGCACAGACCCAAAGAAGCTAAGTAACAAGCAGGGCCTAAGAGAGAATGCTTGAATCTAATTCAGAATGGAAAATGATATAAACATCAGAAATGGATGGATAGAGGGAACTAGATTGGAGAGGGGATGGGGAGGGTACAGCAATGGTGATCAGGTGTGGGATGAGTCGGGGTTGGGGATGAACGGGCTAGAAGAGAGAAGGAAATTAGTGGGGGTGGGCATTTCTGGGACAATCCAGAGACCTGGGACAGAGGAGGCTCATGGGATAATATAGTGGTGACTCTAGCTGTGACTCCTAGCAGCTGGGGATATGGAGACCGAAGTGGCCACCTCCTGTAGCCAGGCAGGCCTTCCAGTGAAGAGAGGGGACACCAACCCACAAACAAAACCTTGGACCCTAAATCTGCCCTACCTACAAGATGTGCAGGGATAAAGATGGCCCATTTTTAGGGCCTCTGCACTTACGATCCAATCAACTCCCATTAGCCCCCACCTCCCAGCACTGTACACTGGACACCGTGCTTCCTTCCATACATGAACTTTTGAGACATTTAAAGCACGAATAGTAAATGGTTTATAATAGGACTTAAACACTATTTAATTAAAACTCTGGGAAGTTTGTGTTTAAGACAATGTGTTGCTATTTTGTGATGCTAAGGATTGAGCCTCGTGACCTGTACATACTAGACAAGTGCTCTACCACTGAGTTATATCACAATCCCCAAGACTTTGAATTTTACCTTATTTTATTTCTTTTATTCTATTCGAGACTATATCACACTATGCAGCTTTGCCTGATCTAGAACTTACCATGTAGACCTAGCTGTCCTTGCACTAATAGAGATCTGTCTGTCTTTTGCTTTACAACTTTTAAGCCCCTGATTGAGAATTACAGCTGTATGTGAAAGGACAGAGTTAACCAGAGCCAGGCTGACTCCATGACAAGCTGAAAACTGGCAGTTTGGGAGACTAGGCCTAAGTTTCTGTTTCCCAGAACTGAAAAAGTTTAAAACAAGTCAGTTTCAGGAAAAAAAAAACAAAAACAAAAACAAAAAACACCCTTCATGGGCAACCAATCAGGAAGTGCCCAAATACCTTTGCTTTGCTATAAGAACTTCACTGACAAACACTCTGGTATCTGGAGAAGAAAGAAAGATGTGTAAAATAAAGCCTACTTAACCCAGCCAAAGAGATGCATATCCAATGAGTAAACCCAGCCAAGCTCATCAGAGAAGCCAGTTTTGTTCTTAGGGAACTTTACCGTTTCCCATTGCTTGACTTAGACAAATAGATAAGAGTCAAGCATCGTGACACTCAGGGTGGAATTCCCATCTCTAGAACCTGGGGAAGAAATCTGGCATTGACATACAGACCTGGTGTATTCATACATGAAGAATTTGTCTTCTCGTGCTCGCTTCGGCAGCACATATACTAAAGTTGGAACGATACAGAGAGGATTAGCATGGCCCCTGCTCAAGGATGACACGCAAATTTGTGAAGCAGTCCATATTTAAAAAATAAAAATAAAAAAAGAGAATTTGTCTTCTAGTTCCAGTAAAAGAATGAAAGAAGCAAGAAACTATGAGCATAAGCCACCGATCAGATTAAAATCATGGAATGAATAAACAGAAAACTATGAACATAAGCCACAGATTGGATTAAAATCATGGAATGGTTGGTATCTCCATAGCAGGCTCTTGCTTTCCAAACACATGGCTCACTTCATGTGCTTTTCAATTCAAACTCCAATAATCTGTAAGCCTTTTGTTTTTCACCCAATCAAACTTCTTGAGTCGTAACTTTTATATACTAACCCCCTTAGGACACAGCAAGCTATGGAACTTTTAACTAACTTGTGAGATAAATAGAGAATCACTGTTTTTCAAGGGTTGGCAGTGTCTCTTCAGACCAAGGAGTGCAGCTGATCCGCAGCCTGTTCACTGCATTCACTATCAGTGGGACTGTAAGAAGATGAGACACACAAGGCAGCCTGTTCACTGCATTCACTATCAGTGGGACTGTAAGAAGATGAGACACACAAGGCTTCGCAACTAACCACATCCGAGGCCTGTTCACTGCATTCACTATCAGTGGGACTGTAAGAAGATGAGACACACAAGGCTTCGCAACTAACCACATCCGCGGCCTGTTCACTGCATTCACTATCAGTGGGACTGTAAGAAGATGAGACACACAAGGCAGCCTGTTCACTGCATTCACTATCAGTGGGACTGTAAGAAGATGAGACACTCAAGGCAGCCTGTTCACTGAATTCACTATCAGTGGGACTGTAAGAAGATGAGACACACAAGGCAGCCTGTTCACTGCATTCACTATCAGTGGGACTGTAAGAAGATGAGACACACAAGGCAGCCTGTTCACTGCATTCACTATCAGTGGGACTGTAAGAAGGTGAGACACACAAGGCTTCACAACTAACCACTGCTGCATGTTTGTGTTCAACAAGGAATCATGGGACCAACCCTGCGTTGAAGGAAGGGGACTGCATAGTAACACAGATGTTTCCCTTTATGTGAAATCGAAAATGAAAATGACAGGTTCCTGTCGTGAAACCAGCCATACCAAATCTGAGATGGGAATCTGAGGTGTCCTCTCACCAAATACCTGCCTTCTGCACACTAAAAGATAACTATAAAGAAAAACAACAGGTCCTAGCTTTTCTCTGAGAAAAAGAAACAGTCCATGTATCAAATGCACCAACTTTTCTGGAGGCTATTCAGAAGTCAGGCCCCCTACCTTGGAGAACAGCAGGATGAGCCATTAGAGGCCAGTGACACCAGTTTCACCTGAAAGTCACCATTGTCTATCCCCACAGGCAATATACCAATATAACAAAAGCCACAGTTCCCAGCCCTCCCAAGAGAGAAAAGATGGAACCATGCATCAACCACCACAAATGTTCCAGCAACTACACAAGAACTAATTTCTTCATTGGTCATCTGTGTGGGGACAAGAACCAAGATACCCTAGATACCTGGATTTCGGTGAGGTCAAAAACACTAGAACAGGATGCCAGTCACCAAAGTCCTTCTTAACAAGACAGGGTGACTAGATTAATAATTTTAGCTTCCAGAGTCTTCCTGGAGGATGAAAGAGATAGACCGAGTACCTAAGACCCCAGCACTGCAAAGGGTGTAGAACCGCTTCTACACCACTTGACCTGGCACACTGATAACCTCCAGATATTTGACTCATTGGGAGCTCTAAGAACAACAAAAGCAAGTGGTATAACATGAAGTTGTGAAAGGTCCCCCCAAAATATTTTTTATTAGATATTTTCTTTTTTTACATTTCAAATGTTACCCCCCCTTTCCTAGTTTCCCTTCCAAAACCCCCTATCACCTCCCCCCTCCCTCTGCTCCACAACCCACCCACTCCCACTTCCTGGCACTGGCATTCCCCTATACTGGGGCATAGAACCTTTATAGGATCAAGGGCCTCTCCTCCCATTGATGACTGACTAAGCCATTCTCTGCTACTTATGCAGCTAAAGCCATGAGTCCCAGCATGTGTTTTCTTTGGTTGGTGGTTTAGTCCCAGAGAGCTCTGGAGATACTGGTTAGTTCATATTATTGTTCCTCCTATGGGGCTGCAGACCCCTTCAACTCCTTGGGTACTTTCTCTAACACCTTCATTGGGGACCCTGTGCTTTGTCCAATGGATGGCTATGAACATCAACTTCTGTATCTGTGAGGAACTGTCAGAGACTCTCGGGAGACAGCGTTATCAGGCTCCTGTCAGCTAGCTCTTGTTGGCATCCACAACAGTGTCTGGGTTTGGTGGTTGTTTATGGGATGGATCCCCAGGTGGGGCAGTCTCTGGATGATCATTCCTTCAGTATCTGTTCCACATTTTGTCTCTGTAACTCCTTCCATGGGTTTTTGTTCCCCCTTCTAAAAAGGATCGAAGTATCCACACTTTGGTCTTCCTTCTTCTTGAGTTTCATGTGTTTCACAAATTGTATCTTGGGTATTCTGAGCATGTGGGCTAATATCCACTTGTCAGTGAGTACATATCATGTGTGTTCTTTTGTGATTGGGTTACCTCACTTAGGATGATATCCTCCAGATCTATCCATTTGTCTAAGAACTTCATAAATTCATTGTTTTTAATAGCTGCATAGTACTCCATTGTGTAAATGTACCACATTTTCTGTACTCATTCCTCTGTGGAGGGACATCTGGGTTCTTTCTACCTTCTGACTATTATAAATAAGGCTGCTATGAACATAGTGGAGCATGTGTCCTTATTACATGCTGGAGCATCTTCTGGGTATATGCCCAGGAGTGGTATTGCTGGATCTTCCACTAGTACTATGTCCAATTTTCTGAGGCACCACCAGACTGATTTCTAGAGTGGTTGTACCAGATTGAAATCCCACCAGCAATGGAGAAGTGTTCACCAGCATCTGCTGTCACCTGATTTTTTGATCTTAGCCATTCTGACTGGTGTGAGTTGGAATCTCAAGGTTGTTTTGATTTGCATTTCCCTGCTGACTAAGGATATTGAATATTTCTTTAGGTGCTTCTCAGCCATTCATATTCCTCAGTTGAGAATTCTTTGTTTAGCTCTGTACCCCATTTTTGATAGGGTTATTTGGTTTTCTGGCGTCTAACTTCTGGAGTTATTTATATATATTGGATATTACCCCTCTATCAGATTTAGGATTGGTAAAGATCTTTTCCCAATCTGTTGGTTTCCTTTCTGTCTTATTGACAGTGTCCTTTGCCTTACAAAAGCTTTGCAATTCTTTGAGGTCCCATTTGTCAATTCTTGATCTTACAGCACAAGCCATTGGTGTTCTTTTCAGGAATTTTTCCCCTGTGCCTATATCTTTGAGGCTCTTCCCCACTTTCTCCTCTATAAGTTTCAATGTCTCTGGTTTTATGTACAGTTCCTTGATCCACTTAGACTTGATCTTTGTACAAAGAGATAAGAATGGATCGATTCACATTCTTCTATATGCTAACTGCCAGTTGAGCTGGCACTATTTGTTGAAAATGCTGTCCTTTTTCCTCTGGATGATTTTAGCACCTTTGTCAAAGATCAAGTGACCATAAGTGTGTAAATTCATTTCTGGATCTTCAATCCTATTCCATTGATCTACCTGTCTATTGCTGTACCAGTACCATGCAGTTTTTATTACAATTGCTCTGTAGTACAGCTTGAGGTCAGACATGGTGATTCCACCAGAGGTTCTTTTATTGTTGAGAAGAGTTTTTGCTATCCTAGGTTTTTTGTTATTCCAAATGAATTTGCAAATTGCCCTTTCTAATTCGTTGAAGAATTGAGTTGGAAATTTGATGTGGATTGCAAGATTGCTTTAGGCAAGATGGCCATTTTTACTATATTGATCCTGCCAATCCATGAGCATGGGAGATCTTTCCATCTTCTGAGATCTTCTTGGATTTCTTTCTTCAGAGACTTGAAGTTCTTTTCATACAGATCTTTCACTTCCTCTCCTGTATTTCTTTAAGGGAGTTATTTATGTCCTTCTTAATGTCCTCTGTCATCGTCATGAGAAGTGATTTTAGATCCAATTCTTGCTTTTCTGGTGTGATGGTGTATCCAGGACTTGCTATGGTGGGAGAATTGGGCTCTGGTGATGCCAGTTTCTGTTGCATATGTTCTTACACTTGCCTCCTGCCATTTGATTATTTCTAGTGCTACCTGCCCTCTCTCTATCTGACTGGAGTCTGTCCTTCCTGGAATCCTGGTTGTGTCAGAATTCCTCATAGTCCAGCTGTCTCTGTGATTCTGTGTTTTCTCCTGATCCTGAGAATCTGGGTGTGTCAGAATTCCTGAGAGTCAAGCTGCCTCTGAGACTCTGAGCTCTTGGGATCCTGGGATCCTGTTCCTGAGTGTGTTAGAGTGCCTGGGAGTGAAGCTTCCTCTGGGTGATGTGGGACTTGTTGAGGAGTTTGCAGCTAAGGTAAACTGGAGGTGCAGACTGGAAGGAACCTGGGCCACTGGTCGGGCAGGGTTCTTGCATTCCTGGATTCCACTGGTCCCAGTTACTTCCAGTGGTGTTAGAACAGATGTTGTGTCCTCCTCATCCCTGATCCCATGATCCTGGGCATGCAAGAGTGCCTGGAAATTGAGACTCCTTTGAGTGTTATGGAACTGACTGTGGAATTCACCCCCAGAATGTATAATTCTTACTGATGACGTTTTTTTAAAGAAGTTTTCATGCTTTTACATATGGTATCTGAAACATCTAACTAGCATGCCTAGTGTGGGTCGAGGGTTTGGTCTTTTGGATTCCATTTATGGAAAAGATGGTGTATTAAGCCAGCCAAACAGTGTCTTTGGGCTTATATTTTATATACTACAGTTATTACTTGGCATGACAGCCATCACAGTTGCAGCTCCTGCCCACTGTGTCTGTGGTAGGGTCTTGGTACCTGGCCTGCATTCTGTACTTTGTACTGAAGGAGTTTTACATCATCTGCATCACCACATATGTGCTGAACTTCCTCCTCCTCCTCTTCCATTACAAATGACTAGGTTATTTGAATGAGGTCTGGAAGCCACAGCTGCAGCCTTAGGGAGACTGATGGCCATCGGATCTCCACCCAACTGTCTCAAACACACTTCTTCCATTAAGTTTATTTTGCAAGGTTTTTTTTTAATTCACAACAGACACTTTCCCTGAGAATCTTTATATATATATATATATATATATATATATATATATATATATATATATATATATATATATATATTAAATTAGAAGGAGCCCTAGCAATTTCCTAGGTCAATCTTCATTTTTAAATCCAGATACAAAAAAGGATACGCAAGGCCAATCAAAGACAAGCTTTAACTTTACCTTGAAGATGTTTCTGAGGTAATAAAATGTAGCCCTAGCTCCCAATCCGCAACTGTAAAGTGAGCAGCCATTGCTAGTAATTCTTTAATGTGTATAAATTCAATTTCAGGTATAACAATTGTGATCGTGAACATGAAAATATTTTAGAATAGATACTATATTAAATATCGCCATGTTTACAATATGTAAATATGTTTTTAGCCAATGGATTTAAACCTGTAGATTAAACTAGAGTCCATTTGTATGATATTTGTAAATAAAGGTAGAAACATTGGATCCACCCCTGCAGAACTTACTGTACAGTTTAGTCGAAGTGTAGAAAGTAATTGTCAGCTCATTGTGACTGATAAATAGTGGAGATAGTAGAGGCAAACAGAAGATCCTGGGAAATGTGCTGATGGCCCTGGTGCAGTATTGACAGCAGAAACAGGATGGTTGGTTCCCTTCCATCTCCCACTCTGAAAGGAAGAAACTAAGTCTGAACATCCAAGTCAAGTTTGACTAGTCAGAACTGGATGGATCGTAACTGTACAGGATGTCATGTGACTAGACCTTTTAATTCCAAGGCTCTCAGGACACTGATAGTGGAAACTGGATATAGTCTTTGGAGAAAAACTGAAACCACTATGAGTTTCTGGGCAAAACCTCTTAACCAATAGCGTTCCCTTGATTCTGGTGCCAGTCAGCTGAGCCGCATTACGACTGAAGTAAGCACAAGCCAAGTGCCCTGAGTTCGGTCCATAGTGTTTCCCCTTCTTGTTTCTTCTTGCACTAAGGATGGTCAGTAAGTGTTTCAGAATCACATACTGAATTTGTAAACCTTAGGACTGTCAGGAGAAACTGCTGACTCAGAAGAAACACAACACATAGAAAGACCTGGAAGAGAAATGTGGAAACTTTGTCCTACTCCAGTAGCCACACAGAAGCAGTGAGAAAAAACCCAGAGGTGATCTAAATAAACCAAATGGCATGGCTGGCAACTGTGTTTCTCTTGTTAGCATCTTACAGGAGATGTTAAAAGTGCCTTCTGTCTTAAAATCTCAAACCAAATCATTCTGTGTGTTGAACTGGGGCAGAAGTATCCCTCCCTTCCTTCCATAACCATGTAACAGAGAACTTGCATTCTACCAGAAGGATCTGTGCAGCCATTTTATTCCTCAGGTTGAGAAGTGGCAGTGTTGTTTGTTTGTTTGTTTGTTTTTATGATTTGGTTAATATGTTAAAAATAGGCAACTAAACAGCAAACTCTGAGACGGCAACTGTTAAATGGTTTATGACCTTCAGTGGAAACTGAAGCACCATAGGAGTTCTGGCCTGGGGCAGGTATAAAATAGGAATTGTAATACTCCTTTAGGAAGTTCTAACCAGTTTCTTAAAAGACAGCTTAATTCTGGTTTCATCAAAGATTGTGTTTCCTCATGAATGTGAACATTTCTGTGACTATCTTACTGTAGATGCATTGCTGTCTTCTGAAGTAGTTAAAGAATGTCTAGAAAGCACTGAATGGCATTTATGGTAAACCAAATTCTTGTTCAAGAACTGTACAGTAAGGTCATTTCATAGCCCTGTGTCCAGGTCTCCCAAGGCAATGGAATGGCTAATAGTTAAGACTTCTGCTACTTACATATCAAGGCTCTGCTAAACATGTCCCTTGGGTCCCAATTCCAAATGATCTTTTCTGTCTTTTACTACTCAGCAGAGTGGAGTTAAATCTTGTTTTGACATTACAGGTGTCTCCAACCCTTACTCAAGAAAACGTGAGAGGGTTCCCTCCACCAGACCCTTCAAGGCTTCTCTTTGCTTTCCTAAGTATTGGGAGTATCACCATTATTGATTGTATGAATTGTTTATTTGTTTGTTTGTTTGTTTGTTTGTTACATTCCTGTGACCTAATAGGATGAATACCCCTTACACACTGAGAGTTAACAGGTGCTGTTGGAAATAACAGCATTTGCTGACCAGTGTGCTCATTCTTGCCTGTGGTCCCATCACTTGGGATATAGATGCAGGAGGATCAGGAATTCAAGGTCATCTTTGACTATGTAGCAAAATAGAGACCAACATTAGCTACAGGAGACCCTATCCTTTAAAAAATATTTTTGCTAAAATATATGTTCTCTGTAAGAGAAGAAGAAAGAAGCAGAAGCAGAAGAAGAAGCAGAAGAAGAAGCAGAAGAAGCAGAAGCAGAAGAAGAAGAAGAAGAAGAAGAAGAAGAAGAAGAAGAAGAAGAAGAAGAAGAAGAAGAAGAAGAAGAAGAAGGAAATCTCTCTTGTTCTCTAAAAGTTCTCTCTGCAGTCTTCTCCTAATCTTGCTCTTTCCTCCTGCTCTGATGTAACAGTTAATAATGCCCTTACTCCCAGTGCCATTATTCCTAATGATATCCCCTTACTTCGAAGTTCTTCTTGAGTTCATTTCTGTTTAAAACAAAACTTTCCCTCTCTGTCCTTAGCACTTATACATCTTTCAGAATACATGATCACATGGTAAAAAAAAAAAAAAAAAAAAACAAAACCTCACCACAAGTTTGCACATAAATTCAAATTATAAATCAAGTTTACAACAGAGAATGTTTACATGTATATCCATTAAGAGTAATTATCTGGCTAAACATGCATCATATGTTATCAGCTCTACAGGTTCATGGAGTGTTGAAAACTATAATTTTTGTGACTAATGTATTAGTGAAGTTTCATATAGATAAACCTAGTCAATATTTTATCTTCTTGTACCTATAGTAAATCCTTAGTTCCCTTTTTATGACCTTTGGTTAATTGTTTTACAACCTCTTGAAATATGCTCTAAATTGTAAATGCCTGCTTGCTATCTCAGAAGCAAATTAACTCATGACACTTAAAACCTGGCAGAGTTTTCATTGCAGTTTTGACATCAGAAATGACTTAATAGTGGTCCTACTATAAAAGAGCTTAATAATTACTATTATAATTTTAGGAATTCTTATAGGATCATCATTAAGCATTAAGAGATCATCTATTTGTCTATATAGAATCACTACAAAACAGTACATCTTCATTGTTCTACACAGATCTGCTCAAAAGGGTGGGCTAATACCTAGTGATTGTTATATATATTTAATAATAACAAAAAAAGCATATTACTGGCAGGAATCTTTCTTAAAATAATATCTTCTTCGCCTTGCCTAGAGAAGCAATTCCATCATTAATTTCCACAGTCCATGGTTGAACCATCTCAGGAAGATCACCTATTAGTTTCTCCTTGATGGCTCCTGGCATTATTTTTCTTTAACTACTAGAGAATTTGACTATACATTGTTTTATATTTGTTTTTCTACTCTGAATCCAACCATAAGCCACTAAAGCAGTTAGTTGGGCCACCTGTCCAACTGCCCTAGGGGATCAAACTAGCCCCACAATGGTGAATTGTCTCCTTGTACTTGCAGTTTCAGGTAATCCAGAGAATGCAGCTGACGCAGTGAGATCTACAGCAAAGGCCACCTGGAAAGGATGACTTCACCATTAGAAGTGAAAATAACATCTCCTCCTCCCATTTTCCAGTTGCATCTTTATTGTTAGCTTACATATCCATTGAAGCATTATTTCAGCTTCCAATGTTATGGAAAATATAAAACTAACTACAGATATTTTTATATTAGTTGCAAATACCCTTTTTTTTTTTTTTTACTTTGTCATGAATTCTGTAGTACAGATTTTTTTAAAATAAAATGAACTTCTCTTAGAGGCATTCTGGCTTTGGTTGGGGTCCATGAGAAAGACACACTTATGCTCAAGTAATCAAAGAAGTTTCTCATAATATTTCTACTACTCTTGTACCTTAATTTTCAATACCTATGCAGTTTATTCTGAATTTATTCTGTGATACACAAGGCAAAAATCATAGACTTTTAGTATTCTCTAAACTCATAGTTTTCAAATTTGTTTTATTTTCTTCATGGGAATAGAAACAAGCCTCAAGTTTTCTCAACTCATCTTAGTCATGTTATAAGACCAATATAGTTAATTGTAACTATACTAAAGCATCCACATCCATTGTTTTAATGGTATTGCAATTCTACTATGCTGAATTATTCTTCAATAAACAAACTACAGATTGTGTAATATAAAATGCATATTCATAAACACTCAATAGTACTGTCACTAGAGCAAAGAAACATTGAAAACATTGTATAATGTTTCAAGCTATTCTTGAAACATTAACAAGCAGAAGCCCATGTAAAAAAACAAAATGTTACCTATATAAAATAATGTCATTTATAGCATGCCATAACTTTGTTGCAATGTAAAAGAAATCATAAGATATGGAAAATTGTCTGTATGTCCAGTAACACAGAAGCCTTGGATTCTGTCAGCCATCACTGACTCCTCCATAGCAAACAGAACTTGGGTTCCAGTATTTAGTTGGCTGTGATATGCTACACACATTCCTAATGGTTGGGCGAAAACACAAGAGTTGGAGTATAAGGTGTCACTTGCTTTGTACTGAGGAGAAAGTGTGTTGCCTACTTCTATATCATTGTAACAAATAGAACCTCACAAAATAATTTACAATGGGGAGAGAATTGCTTTAGCTCAGGGTTTCAAGAGGCTCAATCCACCAGGTGGAGAGAGAGTGAGGGAGCAGACCACTTCATGTCTTCACAGAGCAGGAAAAAGACAGAGAGGAATTCTGACACGAGTTTTTTTGTTTGTTTGTTTGTTTTTTGTTTTTTTCCTTTTTCTTCTTTACTCCTTCTGGGTCCATGAGATGGCGATGCTCACATGCAGGACAGTTTTTCACCTCTCAGTCACCTCTAGAAACGTCATCATGAATATGCCCACAGATGCATGTTCTCTAACCTCACTGCTTCCAAATCCAGGCAATGTGGCAATGACGGTGAATCGTGCAGACGGCTTCCCAGATTCCTTCAGCCAGTGCTACTTCCCCTTGGCTCTTGGGTTGGATGGTTCTACCGAGCACTGCTTCTGGGTTTGTAGTTTTTCTAGGAAGCTCAGGCTTAGAAATTACATCACTTAAATTCCACAGAGATAAAACTTGCTGTTCCTCCTCTAACTCTACAAAAGCGTTCATTGTGGAGTTAAAATGTTTAGCCCAGGTGACAATGGGTCAGGTTGCTAAGTCCTTGTCAGATTAAAAAAGAGAGATGTAGTCTGTCTCCTTCTGACTAATTAAGATTCCCATGCTTGTGGAGCTCTTTTTTCCCCAAAATTAACTGCTCTCTCTGACCTGCTTCTTCTCTTCTTCTGTCCCTCCATTCATTCATCCCTTCTTTTTTCATCCTTTTAAAATTATGTCCATGAACAGAAAAATAAGATGCATAAATTTTTGTTTCATTAGTAACAGAAGTTTCACATTTCTAAATCTTCAAAAAGAATTGAACCTATTTAAGAGCCATGTATGAAGCCAGGGCCGGGGAGTGGCTTGTGCCTTCAATCCCAGTACTTGGGAGGCTGAGACAAGTGAATACCTGTGAGTTCAAGGCCAGCCTAGTTCACAGAGCAAGCTCCAGGATGCCCACAGCCACATAGTAAAACACTGTCTTGAAAAGACAAAAAGAAAAGAAAAGAAAAGAACAATGAATGAGGAGTGAGAAGTACACACACCTGTGTATACAAGAAGAAATATTTAGACTGTACTTAATGAATGTACTGGTTTACTGAAGTTAGAGGTTATATGCCTGGCCCAGAAAGTGGCACTATTATGAGGTGTGGCCTTGTTGGAGGAAGTGTTTCACTGTGGGGTGGGCAATGAGACCCTCTTCCTACCTTCATGGGGGGGGCAGTCTTCTCCCAGTGGCCAAAAGAAGATGTAGAACTCTCAGCTCCTCCTACACCATGGCAACCTGGATGCTGCCATGCTCCCACCTTGATGATAATGTGTGGCTGCTTATATATACTACAAAGGCTAATTACACTCCCCAAAAAACTGTTTGTATGAGAGTACCTGCATGTAGATTCTGGGAACTTGCCCCCAGTTGGCTCTGATTGGTAAAGAAAGATGCCAGCAGCCAATGGCTAGGAAGGGCAGCAGACAGAGGCAGGACTTGAGAATTTCTCAGGCTCAGGAGCAAGGGAGGGGAGGAAAGAGGAGATCCGCCATGCTGGGAGAAGAGGAGAAACACCATGCCTGAGAAGAATGGAGGACAGGGAGGCAGACCAACACGTGAGGGAGCCGGGAGAGTGCAGCCAAGATAGAAAATAGTATTTAATAAGTAATAACTTGGAATTATTGGCGGGATGTGGATTAATGACATGGAGGTTAGGAAGTGACCCAGCTGTTGTGCTGTTTGAGACATATAAGGCTGTGTGTGTGTCTTTCATTCAGGAACCCAGAACACTGGTAGCAGGAATTTGCTGCCAGAAGATAGATAGATAGATAGATAGATAGATAGATAGATAGATAGATAGACAGATAGATAGGGATGGATAGATAGATAGATAGATAGATAGATAGATAGATAGATAGATAGATATAGCAAAAATAATGGACTAAAACTCTAAACCTGTAAGCCAGCCCCAATTAAATGTTGTCCTTATAAGAGTTGCCTTGGTCATGGTGTCTTCAGAGCAATGAAAACCTAATAAGACATCCTGTACCACAGCACAGGTCCTGCAATCTAATGCTCAGGGAACATTTTGGAAGAGCAGGCAGAAAGGTTGTAAAAGATAGAATAGGCTTGCTATGAAATTGCATCCTAGAAATGTCAGAAAAGCTACACCCATGAAGTCTCCTTAACATCGCTGACTAAATAAAACCCAATCAATGATAATATCAATAAACATGTTAATATACACAGGGAAAACTTATAAGATTTCAACCTAGAAAAAGAACTACAGGCAACTAAAAAAGGCTAAGAGCAGGAGAAATAGCTTCCCCCCCCCACACACACACCCCATCGACTGCTTAACCAATAACAAGTGGTCAGCCCTGAAAACATACATGCAAATAACATTACACAGATTTAGAAGATTCTATTAATGTATTTAGGTGTGTGTACGAATGTAAGAACAAATGAAGAAAAAAGGCATGGACTGAAGAGAGAGCAAAGATGAAGTACACAGGAAGGCTTGGTGGGAGAAAAAGGAAGGAGGAAATGATGTAATATCAAAATTATTAAAATAAATATAGTGCTATAAATTCCTTCCTGGCTAAAAACGGCACTACATTAACCACTTGTATTTTCTTCAACACGTGTTGATGAGTTTGACAAGAAATTACTTTCATGAAGAAGAATAAAATGTGCTTGTTGCTAAGGAAATAGCCGCTGAATCTCAAATAGGAAAGAACATTTAGAAACAGATCCAATACCTGAAAAACTATGGCCTTTGACCAATTTTGAAGATTTCATATAAGAGAGCAGGGTTTTAATGTCAATTCTACTGTAGACCAACAAGTATCTAAATGCTTCTACTTCAGAAACAAGGAAAGGGAAGAAGAGAAAATGAGCCTTGGCATCTGTATTAGTTGGGGTTCTCTAGAATAACAAAGACTTACATATCTGTATACTGTTTGCTTAGCTCCTGTCTAGAGAGAAGTAAAATCAGGGAATTAACTCCACTAGTCAAATGAGACAGAGGTTATGCAAAGGGCATTTGCCACACTGATAGTTTCAGTGTGTGTGTGTGTGTGTGTGTGTGTGTGTGTGTATGTGTGTGTGTATGTGTGCGTGTGTTTGTGTTATTGGAAGACTTTGAAGTTATAGATGTCATAATGTCTCATAATTGAATCTACCTAATACATGGCCCCTCTCCCGGAGCCATGGTGTCCCAGTAGGAGAGAAATGGTTTGTGGGTGAGGAGGAGGCTTCTTGTTTTATATAAATTATTCAACAGAATGTTATTCTTTGGGATTCAATTTCTAACTTAGAGAGGTTAAACTTAACTATAATTTATTAAATGCGATTTGATTGGTACACAATATCAATTAAATGTTAGGTATGTATATATGACAATGCCTTTATATCCTGCATTACTAAGGATCAATTCACTGAAGATTTTGTTCTCAGTATTTCACTACTAAATAATTCTGCAGGTCTCTGTTTGTATTTTTTCATCCTTTCCCTCCCTGCCTATATCCTCTCCCTCCCTTCTAACCATTGGTTAGACACAGTCTTGATATGTAGGTCTAGCTAATCTCAAACTCATGTTACTCCTCCCTTGGCCCCACGTGTGTTGGGAGTACTATTCTGTGCCACTTAACCCAGTTCTACTTTTGTTTACAAATATGTTTGGTATATTTCAGAGCAGTTTCCAGCTCTCATTTAGTTTTCTAATACCCTATACCATCTATACCTGCTTCAGGAAGAACTGTAGATGGCATGATCTTTCCCCACCAAACTCTAAGATCAGACCCTCCAACTATGGATGTTGAGACTGAATTAAAGCCATTTTATGCCTACTTCTTGAATCCTTGCCTACTGTTAGTTTGTTTCTAAATATGTATGCTCGTCTCTATAGATTTCTGTTCCCCTCAACATTGGTTAGAGAAGCTTCTTGTTCCAGTGGGTAATGGTTAATGCAGAGACTCCAAACTGAGCGAAACGCTGAGAATACATGACTCTGAGTGCTCAGCTCTAGATGGAACTTCTATATCAGCCCACCAAAACAAGCTCACACACACACACACACACACACACACACACACACACACACACACCCCTTTGATTCAGGGACCATCTCAGAAGAGAGCACAGAAAGAATGTAAGAGCCAGAAGATAGGGAGGAGCTCTAGGAAAGACTAATCTCTGAGCATGACATAGCTGATATACACATGAACTCACAGCAGTTGTGTGTACCCAAACAAAACCTGAACAGGATTAAGAAAGGTTCAAAGCCCAGCAGGAATAGGGGATAAAATCCAGGTGCCCTCTCCCCAGGTGAGGGAAAGAGCCATTTTCCTTTGGGGAAACATTGAAAGATTGTCCATACCCCAGTGAATGACCTCATATACACACGACACTAACACAACTTAGCGGGGGGGAAAAATAATAAAAATTTGAAAGGAAGATGAAAGATATGTCAGATCCTTGGGTGTTGTATAATGGGAACTTGTTGTTTTGGTAATGGATATGACCAAGACATGTTCTATAAACCAAATAATGATTTTAGTTAAACAAAATAAAGAGAACAGCTTTGATAACTCCTGACTTAATGAAGTCAACAAGCCTGTTTTGTGGCACAACTACCTTACTTAAAAATTCATGAAATATGTATTTCACAAAGACAGTTTATATTCTTCCTATTTTTGAGAAACAGGAAATTGAGTAAACAATATACACATGTATTTTGAAATTGTAACCCTTGATTGAAATACAAAGTCAATTCTCAAATGAGCAATTTCCACTAGGGGCAATTTAAAAAGCATAGAAATAGCTGGATCATGTAAGGTTTACCATTCCCCCACTCATACAACATTTCCCCAAAAGAAAACAATCAGCTAACCCAATCCAGTGTCATTTTGCTGGATGAGCTTTATTTTGCCTGCTAGCTCATTTACTAACCACTGCCTCCCACCTGCCATTCATTGCTCCAATTATTATAGGAACAATACATTTGAACAAAACTCTCTACAACGGGTATTTACAGTTTGAGGAAGGAAAGAATTCAAACCATGAGAATCAATTAAAGTAAGAGAATTTAATAATGGAATGAGTAATTAATGCTGAGTGAGGTAACCCAGACCCAGAAAGACAAATGCCACATATCTCTCATATGTGGACTCCAAGGTCTAATCTTTAGATTTGTGCATTTAACTTGGAGTGCTTGTAGATACCTGGAAGCTAGAAATGTGGTGCTAAAGAGGGGAGTGGGGGATGGGAGCTTAAGGGAAGCAGAATTGTAGAACATGGGTGGTTTGCTGAGAGCTTAGGTGGGAAGAGAAATGGGAGGAAAATCAAGACAGTGTAGGAAGGTAATTAACAGTAAGTGTGCCCAAAGCTACAATAGGGAAACCTTCTATCTGTTTGTTTGTTTGTTTGTTTGTTTGTTTATTCTTCTCTTATACATCCCAACTGCAATTCCCCCTCCCTCCAATCCTTGCAGCCCCCCTCCCACTTCCTTTTCCCTCCTTCATCTCCCTTCAGAAAAAAACTGGCCTCCATGGGTTATCCACTGAATATAGACATAACCAAATTAGAATAATACTAGCCACAAACCCTCATATCATGGCTGGGCAAGGCAACCCAATATGGCGACTAGCCCAGCTGTCATCAGAGAGCAGATGCAGAGACACTCAGACAAGCATTAGGCAGAGAGCAAGCCCAAACTGGAGATCTCTATCAGGTCCTTCCCCTCAGATCTCACGAATATACCACAACTAGACACATTCTCATGATTTATTACTATTGTTTCATCAATAATTACTCTGTTTATTTTGTTTCAATTAAAAATTTCTTCACAAGCTTTTCCAGCATCTACATCATGAAAAATTCTAACAACACTAAAAACAAAAAAACCCTTGAGAATCAAAATGAGTGAAAATCTATTTGCCTCTTTCATTACCCCTATAGCAATAGGTTTACCAATTGCTGTAACCATCATTATATTCCCATCAATCCTGTTCGCATCATCAGAATTCTTAATCTGCAATCATCTTCATTTCAACATTGACTAATTAAATGTATTATTAAACAAATAATATCAACTCATACACCAAAAGGGCAAACTTGAGCACTAATAATTGTATCCTTAATTATATTTATTGGATCTACAAATCTACTAGGACTTCTCCCACATACATTTATACCTACCACTCAATTATCTATAAACCTAAGCATAGCAATTCAACATGAGCAGCAGCAGTAATTTTAGGCTTTTAACATAAACTAAAAAGTTCACTAGCTCATTTCCTTCCATAGGGAACTCCTATTTCACTAATCCATATATTATTGTTGAAACAACTAGCTTATTTATTCAACCTATAGCATTAGCAGTCTGATTAACAGCCAATATCACTACAGGCCACCTACTAATACACTTAATTGGAGGAGCCACTTTAGTATTAATAATGTTGGCCCACCAAGTGCTACTATTACATTTATTATTTTACTCCTACTTACAGCAATAGACTTTGCTATAGTCCTGATTCAAACCTACATATTTACTCTATTAGTAAGTCTGTATCTACACGATAACTCATGCATATCACATAGTATATTCAAGCCCATGACAGGAGCCTTCTCAGCCCTTTTACTAACATCCAGAATAGTAATATGATTTCACTACAATTCTATTACACTGTTATCTATAGGTTTACTAGCAAATATCCTTACAATTATGTAATATATATCAATTATGAAGAAAGATTATCCAAGAAGTAACATACCAAGGCCACCATACCCCTATTGTACAAAAAGGACTTTGATACGGAATAATTTTATTTATTGTTTCTGAAGTATTTTCCTTCACTGGCTTTTTCTGAGCATTTTATCACTCCAGTCTAGTACCAACACATGATCTTGGAGGCTGCTGACCACCAACAGGAATTATACCACTTAATCCACTAGAAGTCCCACTTCTAAATACATTAATACCTCTGGCATCAGCTGTCTCAATCACATGAGCCCATCACAGCTTAATAGAAGGAAAACGAAATCATATAAATCAAGCCTTACTAATTATTATTATGCTAGGGAGAGGAAAAATTGTAGGATCCAGAGAAGTCAAGGACACCAGGAGAATATGGCCCACAGAATCAACTAAGAAGGGCTCACATGGACTCACAGAGACTGAAATGAGGATCACAGAACCTGCATAGGTCTGTGATAGGTCCTCTGCAAATGTTATGATTGTTAGCTTGTTTTTGTGAGACTCTTAACAGTGAAACTGTAGGAGTATCTCTGACTCTTTGCCAACTCTTGGGACCATCTATCTTATTTGTACTGAAAAAAAACATAATTACAAAAGTGTTTGAGTGGAAGTACACTACACAGGAGAATAAATCTCCTCCCAGAAACTATAGGTACTAAACAAAAATCACAGTGCAGAGAGGGGGATATTTTCTCTCATTAGTCGGTGGAGGGCTAGAGACATGCCCCCTAGACACTGCGGGCCGGTGTGATTTTTCTTAGTTGCCCATGAGGACTTGATGGTAAGAGCCTATTGATAAACACACCACACATTTTTGTCACAGGCATGGGAAATAAATCCTTTTCTGACCTGAAAACCTCTTCACCTATGGGTGCCCAAAGGTTCATCACATGCTGACAGAGAAGTATCAACTGTCTCAGTCAGCTCTGAGTTCTGTGAGCTACCATAATCAACACAAAAGGTCCTCTTAATCCCATTTTGTCTCCACTAAGAAACTAGGCCATAAACCTTTTGTTGCCTGTCTGGGTTGCTCTGAGGTGATAAGCTGCAGTCTCTGGTTTAGCACCTCATGGTAAAACAGTGGGAGACTAGGTTATATATATATATATATATATATATATATATATATATATATATATATATATATAGAGAGAGAGAGAGAGAGAGAGAGAGAGCTTTCCATGGCAGAGATTTCCAGGGTAAAAATTGATGACATTTCAAGTCCTGATTTTGAGGAGCTCAGAGATTCCTTGAGTTTTCCTGTTTAGAGGTTGGTAGATTTCTGTGGGAAGTTCAGGGATGGATGGGTATTCCTGTTTAGACTTTTACCTAAAATTAGTATAATCTGGGAAGGATCTTGTTGAGGAGTTGGATGTGACCTTTGTGACAGTTACAAAGACTGGAAATGCCATTATGATAGTTAAGGAGGTATGTGGGAGGGACCTAGCTGCTGCGCCTCCCTAATGGGGGCCTGGCCACTTTCCTGCCTTGAAGATTTAAAAAGTATACAAAGTTTACCAAGAGAGTCCAGGGCAGAGGAGCCTTTCCCTCTCACTTGAGGTGGCATGAATAGCCAACAGACATGGCATTCAAATTCTCCTTCAGGGATCATTTTACCATAAAGTCTATTTTTTATGATACTGACAGAGTGAGCAAATGTAGGGCTAGGGGCACTGCTACAATACAGTATCTTCTGATTATGACATAACAAATGTGCTTATGGCTTACTAGCTATGGTTACCTGGACCAGACCTTCACAAGATTGGGCATTTCGCTATTGATGGGGGAAGGGCTCATGAGGTCCCACTACCTCCTGATGGGCTAGTAGCAGTTAATCATCAGTCGGGGAAAGGATATCACTTTATTCAGTGGTGTAACTACTAATAAATTTCATACTCTATTAACTAACCTCCTCCCATGCCTATGCAGCAACCCTATCCACACTCACTTGGTCTCTCACACATGACCTGAAAATTGGAAAAAGAGTTGAGAACAACAAACAATTTTCTATTTTTTTGCCAATCAATATTTACTACATTAGAAATTAATTCTGTGGTATTTTAAATAACTAAGTATTTATAAATCACTGAAAAATAGAAATAGTATACTTGTTAAAAAGTACATAAATAATAAATACATAGGACATTAGACTTTGTGTGAAGAATGAGACTGTATATTTAAAACATAAATGTATAGTGAGATATCACTATTTTCCAGTTTGGAAAAAGATGGATAATGTCCTCACAGAAAATAGCTAGACTTATCAAAGTTTTTGTGTAGTCAGTTCCTTATGATCTGTTGTCTTTAATCAAAGCAGCTGAAAGAATGCTGGCCTCACCCAGAAATACAGTCTTGGGATGCCCAAGCATTCTGGAAACTCGTAGAGAAATGTGCTCTTCAGTAGAGCAACTGTGATAGAAGAAACATCCTTAGTTAGATGCTTTCTGCTCCTCTACTTCTATGTAACCATTTAAAGTTCTTCCTAGCAAGATGGAGTATGTTACCCACAGCAAAATTAGGTGCCCTGCATTTGCTCACTCTGTATTGTTGGTTGGCATTAACTTTTTATATTTTTTTTAGTAAATGCCCAATAGAGGAGAACTTGAATGCTTTCATATTTTAGCAACTTTCACTGGGACTGAAAGCAATGTTACAGTGTATACATAATGATAGATTGAATAAATGTGCACAGAAACAAAATAACCCATAGAGGAAGAATATATAACTTATAAAGTGAGTTATCAGACAATTTTCCTTGTTAGGGAATTTACACTTAGAAGCATGGAAAAGGACTAGTGAATTTATGCTAAAATACAACCAGTCCTGCTATTACAATGACCTTTCAGTAAAGTGACTTAGGAAGACAGCAATGTGATGCACAGTAACAGTCCTGAGAGGTCTTCAACTAATGAGTCAGAAAAATCAAAATATTGACATACACTTAGACTAAAAGTCTAAGTGTATGTCAGAGTACTAAAAGCCTCTGTCCTCACATCTTATTTTCAAGGTACTTTCCATTTGCCTTCTTGCTTTGAAATCACTTTTTTATTTAACTTAACCAAGAAAAAGGATCTAGTCATTTAGAAAAATCAAGGATACATGAGGGCTTCCTTTGATTTTTATGATAAAATATTACTTAGGAAAGCAACAACAAAATACAGAGTTTTTTTTTAACACATAGGGTCCTATGACATATAACAATTCTTTAGTCGTTAATGGGCCATGTATCCAATAGGAGTCCCCTAAGACTACCATTGATCTGAAGAATTGCTATTGTCTAATGACTTAATAGCCATCATGTCAAATCACAATGAATTACCCATGGTTCTGTTGTGATACTGCCTCATAGTAAGATATGCACAGTTATATGTGGTACATAATTGACAATAATTGGTAGTGGCTTATAAATGTGTATGCTGCACTTCTTTTTTTTCAGCATTTTTTATTAGATATTTTCTTAATTTACATTTCAACTGCTATCCCAAAAATCCCCTCCCCCCTCTCCCCTCCCTGCTCCCCTGCCCACCCACTCCTACTTCTTGGCCCTGGTGTTCCCCTGTATTGGGGCATATAAAGATTGCCGTACCAAGGGGCCTCTCCTCCCAATGATAGCTGACTAGGCCATCTTCTGCTACATATGGAGCTAGAGACACGAGTTCTGGGGGTTCTGATTAGTTCATATTGTTGTTCCTCTTCTAGGGTTGCAGACCCCTTCAGCTCCTGGGGTTCTATCTCTAGCTTCTCCAATGTGGACCCCGTGCTCCCTCTTATGGATGACTGTGAGCATCCACTTCTGTGGGAGTCAGTTATATCAGGGTCCCTTCAGTAAACACTTGCTGTCCTATGCGATAGTGTCTGAGTTAAGTGACTGATTATGGGATGGATCTCCGGTGGGTTAGTCTCTGTATGGTCCATCCTTTCATCTTAGCTCTAAACTTTGTCTCTGTAACTCCTTTCATGGGTATTTTTGTTTCCTATTCAAAGGAGGAATAAAGTATCCACGTACTGGTCTTCCTTCTTGATTTTCTTGTGTTTTGCAGATCGTATCTTGGGTATTCTAGGTTTCTGGGCTAATATCCATTTATCAGTGAGAGCTTGTCCAATGACTTCTTTTGTGATTGGGTTACCTCACTAAGGATTATGTCCTCCAGATTCATCCATTTGCCCAAGAATTTCATAAATTCATTTTTTTAATAGCAAAATAGTACTCCATTGTGTAAATGTACCACATTTTCTGTATCCATTCCTCTCTTGAGGGACATCTGGGTTCTTTCCAGCTTCTGGCTATTATAAATAAGGCTGTTATGAACATAGTGGAACATGTGTCCTTTTTACCAGTTGGAACATTTTCTGGGTATATGCCCAGGAGAGGTATTGCAGGATCTTTCGGTAGTACTATGTCCAATTTTCTGAGAAAACGCCATACTGACTTCCAGAGTGGTTGTACAAGCTTGCAATCCCTCCAGCAATGGAGGAGTGTTCCTCTTTCTCCACATCCTCACCAGCATCTGCTGTCACCTGAATTTTTGATCTTAGCCATTCTGACTGGTGTGAGGTGGAATCTCAGTGTTGTTTTGATTTGCATTTCCCTGATGATTAAGGATGATGAACATTTTTTCAGATGTTTCTCAGCCATTCGGAATTCCTCAGTTGAGAATTCTTTGTTTAGCTCTGTACCCCATTTTTTAATGGGGTTACTTTCTTCCTGTCCCTCTCTCTAACTCTCAGCCCCACCTCCCTTTTCCCTGTCCAATCTAAATTAATTGGGGGGAAATCTGCTACAAGAAGTTAGTCTTCCCACTTCAAATGATTTAATTAAGAGAAATCTCTCTCAATGTGCCCAGTCATTTAGGATTTAGTTAATTTGAGATCTAGTCAAGATGGTAACCAAGAATAGCCATTACAATAATCAATATAAATGATCATAAACATAAGCCATTAACTATAATAGACAATGCTATTATTATCCAATACTGCTATTACATCGCAAGCAGCAATTTCATCATGGAAACATGGGAGAGGTGGTCACAATACATGTAAAGACTTGAGTAGTTACTCTTGTGCAATTTCCAATAAGCAATTCTATGATTCACAAAAGTACATTTATTTAATCCAATGGCATTTATTAGAATCAGTAATAAGATGGGACCAGCCTCCATCTTAAAAGAAAATGCCTGAGAACTTGACCTGCAGCTGAACTCAAGCTACACCCAAGTACCAGGAAGGATCCCGTGGCTTGTCCTCATATCCCAGAGGTACTCCCTAGCTACTTCCTAGCAACAGTCAATCAATGACTAGGCTAATTGTTTCAGATGTACTTTGGTACCATTTGTGATTGTTCATGGTCTTGCTTCAGAGCACCCACCTTTCAGCTTACAATAGTCATTCAATGCTTGCCAGACTGGACAACTCCTCCCTTGCTCCCATTTTCCTATAAAACCCTGTCCCAGTGAGCTGCTTCATCAAACTTTCCTATGAGTAAGCTGTGAGTAGGCCCAAACTCGAATTTATAATAAAGAGGGGCTAATGTTATTACATCAGAGTTGGTTCCTTGGTGGTCTTTTGGGGTTCATGATTGCTTCCAACATAGTGGCACAGTATTTTCTGTAACTGATGAAAATCCTTGAAGCTTGAGTGTTTACGTGTAATACAGAACTGAACTCTGAACCTACAAAGACCTAAGTAGAATTAGTTAAATTCCACATGATGAAAAAAAGTGTTTTCCTCTTCAATAGCCATAGGATATATGATTTGGAGATGTGTCTGGTACACATCTATTGCTTATATACTTTTTCTTAATTTATTTTTTATTAACTGTTGTGGTTGGGCCTGGTGCTGTTTGTATTTTGATGTTAATTCCGCTCTCCTGGGAAGGGTTGCGGACAAGGAGTGAGTCATATACTCAGGTGACTTCCTGTGAACCAGTCCCCTAATGAATAAAGGAGCCAATCATTGAGCAAGTAGGCAGGACTTCTGGGTTGGATAGAGGCAGAGAAGAAAGAGAAGAGAGTGAGGGGATTTTGGAACAGGAATAGCGTAAGGGCAAGATGTAGTTGCTAGAGTTTCCCGGTATGATGGCGGATCCATCAGGACTCATCTCTGGAGGAATCAAATTTTACAAGGCTTAAAAGATTAGTTTTATTTGTTGTACCCAAAGATGGAGTTACCATTGTTTCTGAGCTAAGTTTGCGTGGTATTTTTCTTCTCGCAGAGATTCGACTAGGTTCCAGAGAGAAAGGCAAAGCATGGGTTTGCCTGGTGTGCACCACAAAGGCCGTGGGGGCTTTGAAGCATGGGGCTGGCATGGTAACGACCGGCCAGTGGGAACCTAGCAAGCTGAGTGGAGAGATTTGGCGTTCTGCATCAGAGTCTCCATGAGACAAAAACAGGTCAGCCATTTTGTGCCAGTGCATGGCTGCCCAGCCCGATGGGGCAGAGAGTTGCTGGCAATAGTGGGAAGCCTGCGGGTCATCAAGAGTGTTGTTTCTATCAGATTGCTGAGGGCTGTGGCAGTTGACAGAGGGGTGGACGGTCATTGTGTGAGGCTGTCGTGGCAGCAATCTGCAAAGGAAATTCGGGAGCTCCAGCCCCGCCAGAGAGTTGGAGGGCAGAGAGTAGCCGAGTAAGACCACACCAGAGAGTGGCCAGCAGTAGTGCAGGAACTTGCAGGTCATTCTTAATATTTCCTGCAACAGTTAACTTGCTGAGAATTTGTTTGTACGGAATTTCTCAAGCATGTTTCTGTGGTTTTGATTTTTCGCAACCTTATTTTTAATAACAGTTCTTAAATGTTTTAGCCTCTTTTCTAGCCCACCACCTACCAGAGGTAGTGGGAAAGAAAGAGTATTAGGATATGGGGGAAGTGGACCTGTTTAGAAATTGTTTTTTGGAATCTGCATTGTCAGGAAATTAGTAGTTCAGTTTACAGAAATCAGCAGCAGTGACTGATCTATCTATTGCAAACACTCCATAAATATACCAGTACCCCAGTTCAGTCGTGTTGTAATAGCAAACACAAATCAGCATGATATAGTAGAAGCAGCTAGGCCTTAGCCAAATCGGCAAGAGTCAGTGGGAATGATCAGGACCAGTTGAGATGCCAGGAATTCTCTGCCATGCCTTCCTCAAGGATGTGAAGATCAGCAAAGATGAAGACCCAAGACCAACAATGCATTGTAAAGCTAGTTATGCAAGCCCCTGTCGCAGTCTATTGAGTCCTGTTTATAGTCTCTCTAATCATCACATGTCTTCATATGGGTGTTGCATCACCACGCGAGTATATCTTAGCAAAACTCCATGTGAATCTGTATCAGCTGACATCACTCTGCCAATCGACCCGAGTCCACAGAAGTAGCAAAAAGCTGACAGAACATCACCAGAAGTTTTTTGGTGTGTTTCTTTCTTCGGAGTCACAAAAGATGGAGCGTAGCTACACAATGTAAGGTATACCAAGACGTGTGTGTTGTTAGTGAAGAACCTTTAAACATGTGCTTGCTTTAGCAAAATATCTTTTCAACTGTGTATGCTCCAGTGAAATGTTCTTTCACCTGTGTGCTTTAGTAAAACATCTTTTTACCTGTATCAGCTTTAGGAAAATACTCCTTCATGTGTTCTCTCCAGCAAAACCCCATGTGACACAACTGACTTTCAAAAACAAAAAACTGTAAGTTTCTACTTCATGTTTTCTAGTTTATTCCCCATCTTAAACACATTCATCACACCAAGGCCTAACCCTTGAGTGAAGGATCAAGAAAGAATGGATGCCTACAGCTCTCCTCATGTCCTTATTCTTCTGAAAGGTCTAAGCTAAATACTCTGTCTCTGGATCAGAGACTATAACTCTATCTTTTATTGATTCTTAATGCTACTCTATATGAAAGAACATGTATACATATTCTGGTACTTTGTTTCAATGCATTTTCTATATTTAATAGCGTCTTTCAAAAAAAGACACCCAGAGTCAACCATCAGATTGAGCCCAGGGAACCCAATGGAAGAGCTAGGGGAAGGACTGAAGGAGCTGAAGAGGATTGCAACCCCATAGGAAGAACAATATCAACTAACTGGATCACCTAGAGCTCCTAGGAGCTAAGCCACCAATCAAAAAGTATACATGGAGGGATCCATGGCTCCAGCTACATATGTTGCAGAGGATGGCCTTATCAGGCATCAATGGGAGGGGATGGCCATTGGTCCTATGGAGGCTTGATGCCTCAGTGTAAGGGGATGCTAGAGTGGTGAGGCAGGAGTAGGTGAGTGGGTGGAGGAGCACCCTCATAGAGGCAAAGGGGTTGGGGTATGGGGTAGGGAAGTTGAGGAGGGGAAACAGGGAAGGGGGATACCATTTGAAATGTAAACAAATAAAGTGATTATAAAACATAAACGTGCACATTCATCTAAGAAAATATCAATTTCCAATATAATGTTGTCATTACATCTCCCCTGCTTCAAATATCTAAATCTATAAAATGTATTTCTTTTATTTTTTGAGATATTATTATAATTATACTATTTCCCCCTTCCCTTTCCTCCATCCAAATTCTCCTATCTACTCCTACTTCCTCTCTTTCAGATTTGTGACTTTGTTTCTATTAATTGTTGTAAATATATATGTATATATTTGTGTGTGTATATATATATATATATATATATATATATATATATATATATATATATATACAGTTTGTAATATACATATATTCCTAACATATACTGTGTACTTATATATACATATACCTGTGTGTGTGTGTGTGTGTGTGTGTCTGTCTGTCTGTCTGTCTGTCTGTCTGTCTGTCTGTCTGTGTCTTTGTGTGTGTATTCCTAAATATATAAACACACCTACTCAGGCTATATAATGTGATTTGCACAAACATATGTATACATATATATTTCTAAATACATAAGTATACCTGCTCCAACTGTATGATGTAAATTGTATATTTCTTTTCAGAGCTGACTATACACAATTGGTGTGCTCTTCTCTAGAACATACTATTTCTCCTGCTTTCAGCATTCATTACTGGCCTATAATGTAGAGTTGAGGTCTCTTGGGCTTTCCCTAGTCCATGTAAATATTTCTATTGTTGTCCATGTTCAGCTCAGGTTTATGGGTCATGGTGGTACTTTATGGATGTAGTTTCTGACATTCTGTCCCTTCTTCCACAATGCATCCTGAGCCTAAGGTGTTGGGGTGCTTTCTAAATGTTTTCATTGGGACTGGACTCCACGACTCTGCGTTTTGATTGGATGGGATTTTCTGTAATAGTATCCATCTCCTGCAAAGAGAAATTTCCTTATCCATGGATAAAAAGATAAATGCTATAAATATTTATAAATATATAAATATTGTTAGGGATATGCTAGTTTAGTTTAGGTCATTGATTCTCCTCACTATAATTTCACTAGGACTGAGTATCTTGGGTATTACTGTTGACGATAGGGTTTTAAGTCTTATTAGTGATCGGTTGTTTATTCCCAAGTTATGTGTGCCACTACTGTACCCATAGGGTTATGGTGCCATTCTGGTTGTGGGTGTGGTTTATAGACATCACAGCCAAGCAGTACTTTTGTTTGTCTCCCTCCTTTGAAAACTGGCATGATGCCTTCTGGTACCAAGAAAGTCACTCTCCAGGGAGGAGACATTTAGGTCATTTCCAGTTCAAAAGTTTTGGACCCTTTTTCTGAATTATATTGGGTCTTCAGCAATAGATTTCTTAGCTTCTACCTCTGGGATAAACGAGGCAACAACATGCCATGTGTTTTAGGAGTCTCTTAGATAGCCCTTGACAACAACTCAAGGGAGGGCTTGTCATCTCTGGCACCGGGGGCTTTTGTTAACTGGTCTTTGGTCTTGGAGCTATGCTTTTAGGCAGTTGGTGACCACACAGCATGATTGGAGGTTTTAAGTGTTGACTTATACTATAAAATAATGGCCTTTGATATTTTCCACAACTTTTCACCCATGAGTTCACCTAATACTGAAACCATCTTTCAGATTTTATAACAGGATACACCTACTCTATGTTAACTGCATAAGACATATCTACTCCAAAGTTATTTGTGTATTTGCCATAAATTACATTTCTACTCATGTTCCTATTCTAAATGCATTGGTACAAATTCAATTCAACACCTTCTAACTTACTTATCACCATAAATGACAATGTCTCTTCAGAAACATGTCTTATCTTGTCTGTTATCCCTACATGAAAGTTGTAGAAAAGATTGCTGCAGAACACAAGGTTAGATATTTCCTTGAATTGTAATGATTTGCCTTGCAAAATTCAACTCCTCTCTCAAGTAACTTTCATTTGGGTGTTAAAAATATTTTTGGTTATGTAGTCATTTTTGCTACTTTCTCTTCAAGAGAATTAATTTTAAAAAAAGATTATCATGATTACACATAGTTCAATAACCCTTTTTTTTTTTACTTGCTAAACACCAAATAGCAATAGGAATGAAATTTCTAAACTTTCCAAAATCCTCACATCTTGGAAGTTTTAGGTAAGTGTCTATTTCTCTACAAAGTGAATGTGACTGTGGTCATCTAACACTAACAGAAATTTCTGCTTCTTTTTATGATGTCAGGTTTGAAACCAGTGTCTTGACATGTTAGGCAGGCACTCTGTAATTGGGCTACACTCAGGAGCCTTATTCAGCAGTACTTCTCCTGAGTGCTTAGTCTTTGAGAAATTCTTTTCCGATTATCAGAACCCTAATATGCATGGCATGACTCTTTTTGCTCACTATTTCTTAAAAGTGAGCATTGACTACGGAGTCTGCATAGAAAGCACCTGGAATGGATGTTGCACAAGCAAGTTCTTAACTTTTCTCCCAGTCCTGATTTTATCAATGGAACATAATAATACATTTTTAATTAATTAAATTCTGTATATGCTGCAAATTTCACAATATATTATTCTTTGCTTCTAGTGATTTCTAGCTTTTTGTCATTATAAGCCAACATTGTCATCTACACAGTTCATGCTTGAAAACTGTGAAATTGAAAAAAAAAAATCAGAACTTCACAATAGTTTGAATAAGTTTGTAATTTGCTCTTGGGCCAACCTGTGGGTTGGATTTGACTGCTGAAGTATTTTAAAGAAACCCTGTGTCTACTACTTTAGCACTTGAAAAGGTGCATGTAATATATACATCTCTTTAATTGGGTATCTATGCTCTGATAAAATCCTATGGCCAAAAGCAGCTTGTAGAGGGAAAGTTTTATTCTACAGTTATATAGTTCATCACAAAGGGAAGTCGGGGCAGGAACTCAAAGCAAGACCTGGCAGCAGGAACCGAAACAGAGACTGAAGAGGAGTGCTACTGACTCATTTGCTCCCCATGGCCTCTGCAGCTTTCTTTCTTTTTCTTTCTTTTTTTTTCTTTTTTAATTAGATATTTTCTTCATTTACATTTCAAATGCTATCCCCAAAGCCCCCTATACCCTCCCCTGCCCTGCTCCCCAACCCACCCACTCCCACTTCCTGGCCCGGGCGTTCCCCTGTACTGGGGCATATGATTTTCACAAGACCAAGGGCCTCTCCTAACATTGATGGCTGACTAGGCCATCCTCTGCTACATATGCAACTAAAGACACAGCTGGGGTGGGGGGTGTACTGGTTAGTTCATATTGTTGTTCCTCCAGTGCCTGGCAAATACAGTCATCTATTGGATGGAACACAGGGCCCCTACTGAAGAAGCTGCAGCTTGCTTTCTAATACAACACAGAATTGCCTACTCATGGGTAGCGCTCCCCAAAGTGATCAGAGCCTGCTCACATCAGTAAATAATCAAGCATATGCCACAGACTTGCCTATAATCTGACAGGGGGGCACTTTCTCAATTAAGAAACCCTCTTTACAAAAGAGACCATCTTGTGTTGAATGGACAAAAAACAACTAACAAGGAAAACATCTATGTAATCTATACTCTTCTCATTAAGTAAATCAGGAAGCCTTTTCATAATTTCTTTCTGTCTCCTCCCCTAGAGCATATAGCTCTATTTAAACAGTATTTTTCCTATTTTGTGTGTTAGTGCATACAACTCCTAAGATTCTCTCTCCTGTTAGTTCCAGAAGTTTAGGCCTCTGCCACTGCTCATAAGCCCATGGCTCTAGTTTTTCCCTCTGTTTCTTTGATAATTAAGCTGTAATTGGGAACTAAACCACTATTAACATACCTTTTGGGAGTAGGCTATCTCACTCAGGATGATATTCTCAAGATCCATCCATTTGTCTGCAAAACTCATGACTATCTTTGTTTTAATAGCTGAATAATATTCCATTATGTAGATATGCCACATTCTCCTTACCCATTCTTCAGTTGAGGGACATCTAGATTGTTTCCAGTTTCTGGCTATTATGAATAAAGCTTCTATGAACATAGTTGAATAAGTGTCTTTGTGCTATGGTGGAGCATCCTTTGGTTATATGCCCAGAAGTGGTATAGCTGGGTTTTGAGGTAAACTATTTCCAGTTTTCTGAGGAACCACCAAATTGATTTCCAAAGTGGTTGTACAAGTTTGCAGTCCCACCAGCAATGGAGCAGTTTTCCCCTTGCTCCACATCCTTGCCAGCATGTGCTATCTCTTGAGTTTTTGATCTTAGCCATTCTAACCAGCATAAGATGGAATCTCAGAGTTGTTTGAATTCACATTTCCCTGATGACTAAGGACTTTGAACATTTCGTTAAGTGCTTCTCAGACACTGAAGATTCCTTTGTTAAGAATACTCTGTTTAGCTCTATGTCCCATTTTTTAATTGAGTTATTTGGATTTTTGGTGTTTAATTTCTTGATTTCTTTATAAATTTTGGATATTAGCCCTCTGTCAAATGTAGGGTTGGTGAAGATCCTTTCCCAATCTGTAGGCTGCTGTCTTATCTTATTGACAGTGTCCTTTGTCTTATAGAAACTTGGCAGTTTCATGAGGTCCCATTTATCAGTTGTTGATCTTAGAGCCTGAGTCATCTGTAACAAATGCATTCTTAACAAAATAAAACAGAAACACTCATGTCTCGTATAGTCCTCATTTCTGCAATTTGTCACATGACCTCTGATATTATTTATAACTACCTTCCTCTACTACCCACTCTGTATTTCCTCCACTCTCTGCAAGCGCCTCAGCAGGTCTTGGCCCTTTTCCTAGAGGAGTGACACACACCCTCCGGTCTGTGCCCTTTGTCATCCTGTTTGATTAGGCTGTTACAGCTTCCCATGAGCTTTCCTCTCAGGGCATGGCAGTACTAGTACTAAGAGGTGCCCTAAATCTCCTGCACTCCAGACATAATCCTTCTTACTTCCACTGGAGAGAGACAATACACTGTCCCCACGGTAATTTGAATCTACCACCAGTCCTAACACTGCTATTCCTTTCTTAGCATGTTATTTTAAGGGCATTAGAGACCAAAAGTGACCAGGGGCAAGTCTGAGCTTCCAGTTCAATGGAATATTCGTTGTGGCTCCTGTTAAGAGCAGTCTGGAACCAAAACTTCTAGGTCAGAAGAACTTAGGGTTGTGAGAAGCAAAAACTTTCCTTGTGGGTCACTAGGAATGAGAGTAAGCAAAACTATTCCCTTCTGAACCTCTTTATTCCTGGACCATGGATCCTGGCTATGGAGAAGCTGTACCATATATCAGACATCGATTCAATACATATACTGCCTTTTGACAAATCCTGTCTCAGACCTCCATGCTGCTGCCACCTAATTGGCTCTGTAACTGTGTCTTTAAGAGGTCATTCAATCTTTCTATCAGACCAGCTGCTTCAGGATAGTGGGGAACATAGTAAGACCAATCAATGGATTCCATGATCATGGGCCCACTGTTGCACTGACTCCTGGTCCCAACTTCTGTCTTAGGGTTCCACTGCTGTAAAGTGACAACATGACCAAGATAACTCTTATAAAGAAATACATTTAATTGGGGCTGGTTTACATTTCAGAAGTTCAGTCGATTATCATCTTGGTGGGAAACATAGCAGCATCCAGGCAGACACGGTACAGGAAGAGCTGAGAGTTCTACATCCTGATCCGAAGGCAGCCAGAGGAGAATGTCTTCTGCAGGCAGCCAGAAGAAGGCCCTCATAAGCAATGTGTGTAGCTTGAGCTTATATACGAGAACACAAAGCCCGCCTCCACAGTGACACACTTACTCCAATAGGGGCACACCTACTACGGCAAGACCATAACTCCTAATAGTGACACTTCCTGTAGGCCAACCACTGAAACATTTGAATCTATGGGGGCAGACTATTCAGACCATCACCCCTATTATTCTTAGGTTTGGTGTTTTCACTGTGTCCCAGGTTGCCTGTATGTTTTATGTCAGGAGGTTTTTAAGATTTGATACTTACTTATTTGCACTGATGTATTTCTACTACTTCTACTATTTCTACATTTCCACCACTGTATCTCCAATGCCTGAGATGCTCCCTTCCATCTCTTAAATTCTGTTGGTTAAGCTTGCCTCTGTCATTCCTATTCGATACCCTAATTTTTTATATTCAGAATTTCCTCAATTCATGCTTTCTTATGACATTCTATTTCCATTTTCAGGTATTCAACAGTTTTATTCAATTCCTTACACTGTTTCTGTTTTCCTGGGTTTCTTTAAGGGATTTATTAATTTAATCTTTAAGAACTTCTATCATAATTGTACATGTGGTTTTAAGGTCTTTTTCTTGTGCTTCAGCTAAGGTGGGATGTTCAGGGCCTGCTACAGGTTGTTGGGCTCTATCATATGAGACATACTGTCCTGGCTGTTACTGATTTTTTTATGTTGGCATCTAGACATCTGGGTTTGGGGTAACTATAGGTCTATGTGTTGATTTCTGGATTTGTCTTTGTTGGGTGGATATCTTGCCCCTTGCTTTCTGTTTCCACTCTGAATTTTTGGAAATTGTGATGGTTGTATGTTGCCTGGTACGAAAATTTCTTTGGACCTGATAGTAGTGGCCACTGGGGGTTCCAGGTAAAATGAGTTTCTCTGTATTGGGAGCTGACACTTAGGAATGGAAATAGGATAAGGATCTGAAGGAATTCATAGAAAAGAGGAGACCAGAATATGCTTATTTTGTCTCCTTGGAATCTATGAAGAAGTGAAGAAAGATTACGTCTGAAGGTCTGCTATAGAGCTTGGGAGAGACTGACAGTTTGAATCTAAAGGAACTGAAAGGAGAGGGGAAAGGATAGCCTACCTGCTTCCCTGCTATAAATGGTCTCTGGTTTAAAGGGGGCTTGCCTGATAGAGGGAGGACTGAGTAAAGCAACAAGGGGGTGAGGCAGGTCCAACTGAGAAGGTCTGTGGGATCCCCAGGAGATGTGAGCAGAGGGGAAGGAAGGTTGCAGCAGGTGTTCTGTTGCAGAGATAGAAAGGACACTGGGGGATTGGGTTTGGAGGATGGGAGGGAGTGGTGAAGGTCTTCAGTTGGCTTACCTGTTTCCCTGGACTACTCAGTTGGTGTGTCTCCAGGGAATGCCTGCTGGTGTTGGAGGCTGGGAAGAGTTTGGGGAAGGAGGAGAAGATCTTTGTGATCCATTGAGGGTGGGGTCAGAAAAGAAAAGAAGACCACAGCAGGTGTTCTGCTGCAGGGCTAGGGGTGAGACTGGGGCACAGGATCTGGGGAAACAGCAGAAAAAAGAAATGCATAACTGTTTCTAAGCCTTCCTCTCAATTTTGCTGAGAATCTAAAACTGCTCTTAAAAAAATGTCTTTATAGTTGCAAGGGAACACGCACACTTGCTATTTAAAGTGTCTGGACCTCTTTACCACCTTTATGGTTGGGGAATGAGGATTTTACACAATCTTTACCTCTAGCTACACTGCATTTCTCCTTCATACCTCACACTGTGGGGAAGCTTAAAGACCTCCAAATGTGTTCCATTCCTCCACCTGTCCATGGCTTCCCAAGCCTTCCCAATTGCCAAGAACATGAATTCTCCCTCTGATCACCTGACCATTAGTGGTTGAAGCTCTAGCTTTAAATGTTATGAAGAAGAATCTGTACAGTACTCTCAATGTGTGTGTGTGTGTGTGTGTGTGTGTGTGTGTGTGTGTGTGTGTATGTGTGTGTGTGTGTGTGTGTGTGTATGTGTGTGTGTGTGTGTGTGTGTGTGTGTGTTATCGGTTTAATAAGGCTACAGCCAAAACAATGAAATTTCTACACTTGGCTATCAAGTCCTGCACTTTACCAGCTACCTTTCAGTGCACCAGAAAGCTCACCAGAATGAAAAGCAAAATGCCATTCAAAAGATCTTGGGGACATTAAGACTTTCCCCTAAGTGTCAATAAAGAAATCTGGTAATTATTAATTATTCTTCACAGTGAAGTCAATGTGATATGCAGTCACAGACTAGAAGACCCTAGTGTATGAGTTTTGCTCTGTCAGCACAGTCATGGTTCACCAGTCTGTGACCTGGAGCCATCTCAGATTCCAGAGCTATCACTGATCTTATGGAGTACTGAAAAAAATGTAACATAAAAACAAACAAAAACAAAAACAAAACAAAACAAAACAAAAAACTAGGCCTTTGGGCCCAGGCTTGAGAATGTGGCCTTTGTGACTCAATGCTCCAAGGCATGCTAATCATAAAACAGATAGCAACATTCCTCCACCCACCCACTTCCTGGGTTCAGGGAGTGTTCGTTCAAAAAGGGTCATCCTGAGAGTTCCTAGAATCTGCTATGCAAATGTGCTATTGTTAGAGGCTCTTGGAAACTGTCTTGAGAAGTAACCCACCAACTCTTAATGTAATGCTATTAACATTTAAATCCAGCCCTTCTTAGGCCTCATCTCCTTTATATCCTCGCAGTCCTGAGATACTGTGACATCAAATGCTTTTAGATAAAAGCATACCATTATTATCGATTTTCTAAAGTCTTAAGATAATTGGTATTTCTGCCGTCAGAATGGCTTGGTTCTCATCCATTCTTTCTCACTATTGATTAGGTTTACTATTAAACTCAGTTAAAGTAAGTTCTTAAAGACCACAAGAATGAAAAACCAATCTAGGGCACTGAGGCGAAATACAACTGATTGTGCCTTTGGATCTGCAGCAAAGAATGAAGAGTCTATAACTGCGTCTGAGTCCTTGGAGTGGGGACAAAAACACCCTCGGTGTGTAACCATGGGCCCTACTTGACCCCTGAGCATAGGATATTTTTCAGACTTATGGTGGTGGGAGAGAATTTCTGTAGAGCTATGCTAGAGTTTTTTGCTGTTAATGTTTTTTTGATTTGTTGCCAAAAGAAAACGATTTTACCTTGATATATTTTTTGGAAACTCTTTAAAAATCAGTTGGCTGTACCTGTGTGGTTTTGTCCAGAACCTCTAGTCTAGTCAAGTCTAGTCTAGTCTAATCTTGTCTAATCTAGTCTAGTCTAGACAACATGTGTATGCTCTGCCATCCTGGTTTCTCACTATTGATTTGGTTTCTTACTATGGCTCTATGGTGATTATTTGCCATCAATATTGTGATTCCACCAATCCTGTTCTTTCTGTTTAGGATTATGTTGGCATTCAGAGTCTTTTATGCCTCCATATGAATTTCAGAACTGTTTCTCTAGCTGTGTGGTGAATGTCATTGGAGTTGCACTGAATCTGTAGAGCGCTTTCAGTGACACAGCCTTTTTTGAAATCAGTTCCACCTATCCCTGAGTATTTCAGATCTTCCCATCTTATAACATCGTCAGTTCTTTCAATGTTTTCAGAGCATCATTCTGGAGCTCCTTGGTCTCCTTCGTTAGATTTTTTCCTATTTTTTTGTTTGGTTGGTTTTGGTTTTGGTTTGGTTTGGTTTCGCTGGTTTGAGTTGGCTTGTTGGCCAGCTTCAGGATATTATGACTAGGTTTTGTTTTTATTTTTGTTTTACTGATTTCCTTCTCAACAAGTTTGATTTTTAGTGTACAGTAAAAAGCTGATTGTATTCTGCTACTTTAGTGAAAGCCTTTCAAAACTAGGAGTTTGTGATGAATGTCACTCTTGAGGGTCTTTTAAGTGCAAGCGTGTGTCACCTAGAAATAGTATAAATGTCCTACTCAACAACACCAACACTGAATTTCCAGGAAAAAGCAATTGTTAAACATTTAAGTTACAGTAAGATGGCAAATAAGACATTTTTCTTCCTTATAAATGTAGCATATGAAATACAGCAAAGACTGGCACAGTAACTCACTTCCAAAGAAACAGCAATGAAAGATTTTAATTGTCATTAAAAAACAATATAAATCTCTGTCATAACTTTCTATGGTCATCATTATAAATTACCATAAACCCAGCATCCTAAAACAACCCATTTTATTCTACACTTCTGTGGTGGGAAGTTAAGAGAGATCTGACTAGTGTCAGTGATGGTGCTGACCTTCTTGAAAGCTCCACAGAAGCCAGTATTTTGCCATTTCCAGCCTCTATAAGCTCCAAGAGATTCCTGGCTCAGAGCCCCTCCCTCCCTCTCCAAAGATGCAAATCCTCAGCCAGGTCCATCACATCTCTCTGCCTCCCTCCTTGGCCTTTGGGGTTTTTTTTTTTTCCACTTTTTTTTTATTAGATATTTTCTTCATTTACATGTCAAATGCTATCCCCTTTCCTAGTTTCCTCTCCAAAAGTCCCCTATATCCTCCCCCCATCCTGCTCTCCAACCCACACACTCCTGCTTCCTGGCCCTGGAATTCCCCTATACTAGGGCATATAATCATCACAAGACCAAGGGCCTCTCCCCCCATTGATGGCCAACTAGGCCATCCTCTGCTACATATGCAGCTAGAGACATGAGCTCTGCAGGTAGTAGTTAGTTCATATTGTTGTTCCACCTATAGGGTTGCGGACTCCTTCAGCTCCTTGGGTAATTTCTCTAGCTCCTCCATTGGGGGCCCTGTGTTCTATCCAATAGATGACTGTGAGCACCCACTTCTGTATTTGCCAGGCACTGGCATAGCCTGACAAGAGAGAGCTATGTCAGGGTCCTGTCAGCAAAATCTTGATGACATATGCAGTAGTAAGTAGGTTCTGCCCAGATGATCTAAGATGACTCCCCCATTTTCAAGTCAGCTGATCAGCAAATCTCAATTCTGTTTGTAACCTTTGCCTTCACCACAGAACTTGATATAATCATCAGTTCTGAGGATTTCGATGTTAACATCTTCAGTGCCATTAATGTGCCCACATTATCCAAGATTCATTCTTAAGTACTTAATATCAATGTATGAGCGCAAGCATCTTACAGAAATTCATGCATACTGTCCATCTTCTTCCTAAGATTTAAAATCAAGGTTGTTGGGTATTTGGATGTATTTACAATATTGCATGCTATGAAACAAAATGGATTTTTGTGTTATTTAACAGGCACAATTAATAGTTATTTGGTCTAAATGGTGCATATTTATCTTGAACAATAACTATTATCTCTAATGTCATACTCTTAATTGGCTGCAAGAAAAATATAGTATTAATGTTCATTTCAGTAAGTCATATAAGAGTATCCTCCCACAGGTGCAGAGACAAAGTTTGGAGCTAAAATGAAAGGATGGGCCATCCAGAGAGTGCCCCACCTGGGTGGTCCATCACATAATCAGCCACCAAATGCAGACACTACTGCATATACCAGCAGGATATTGCTGAAAGGACCCTGATATAGCTGTCTCCTGGGAGGCTTTGACAGACCCTGACAAATACAGAAGTGGATGCTCACAATCATCTATAGGGCAGAACACAGGGTCCCCAATGTAGGAGCTAGAGAGAGTACCCAAGAGCTGTAGGGGTCTGCAACCCTATAAATGGAACATCAATATGAACTAGTCAGAACCCCCAGAGCTCATGTCTCTAGCTGCATATGTATTAGAAGATGGCCTAGTTGGCCATTATTGGGGAAGAAAGGCCCTTGGTCTAACAATGTTTATATGCCCCGATACAGGGGAATGCCAGGGCCAAGTAGTGGGAGTGGGTGGGTAGGGGAGCAGGACAGGGGAAGGGTATAGGAACTTATGGGATAACACTTGAAATGTAAGTGAAGAAATTATCTAATAATAAATAAATAAATAAATAAATAAATAGTATCCTCCCACACTCCTGTGACCTACACTACCATTTAAATCTCTTGAATTTAGAGCTTCTTGTATTTCCAAATTGACAAGTATCTAGTGCATGAACATGCAGCACCTTATAGTGACAATTTAGAAAGTGAAGCTTTGCATCATGTGATGGGATTTGAAGTGTAAAGATGGGCTTTCCTCTATTCCTGCCTGTTACATATAAATATGTTGTGGTCTAGCCTTAGAATTTGGAGCAGGCTAGGAAGTCATTTTATATGTTCTCTATATATCTATTTTAAATATAGAGAGAGATTATAGAAATTTATATATAAAAATATAGAGAGGGGGAATATATATATATATATATATATATATATATATATATATATATTCCAAAAATACGTAATTGCATTACAGTGACCACTAAGACCAGCTATAAGAAGGCAAAATAAAAGTATAAGTTAAAGTGGCACTAAGAATGACATAAGCCATGCATTTCTCCAGTCTGCCACAAAGTACTTTCATGTGCATTTTCTTATTGATCATGACATCTCTTTTGACCAACTGAATTATAAGTTTCTCCATTTTTAAAGTGGATCAACTGAATTAGAAAAGAAGCTCAGATATAAAATTCTGCATACAGTTAGCTGTAGAACTGAGTTTCATCTCTGACTCGCCTCATGATGTCTCCTTACAGACAGGCATCTCAAGGAGAAAACTGGTATGAGAATTCAGGAGGTTTGGTTTCCTTAAAAAAAAAAACAGAAATATAATAAGAATATGTTTTTGTTTTAATCCCAGGTGTGGGGACATGGAGCTACTTTGCAAAAGCTGACTGTGATTTGCCTCGTGCTCTAGGAAAGACATGGTTTTGCCAGCTGCAGATAGTTTCTGTGATTGTGTGATGTTTGGAATCATGGAAACTTTTCAGAAGGTATATAAATTCTAAGGCCCCAAGAGGTGACCACAATTGATGGTCACAACCAATTGTGGGGCAAGAAGATTATTGGTGGTTTGTTAATAATCGTGCTCAAAAATAAATAAATAAATAAATAATAATTGTGCTCAAAGAAGAAACCAAAGGAAAGAAATTAGATCTAGAGATCTCTATCTCTCTATCTTCTCGTTATCATTCTTTCTCTCCTATCTAGTGATAGGGGTAAAACCCTGGGTATAAAGGTTGAAGAAATGAAGAACCCACAAAGTAGAAAAAACTGGCAACAGGCAAAAATGTAGAATTGCATTGAGTGGGTTAGATAAGCACAGTGGCGCCTTCTTAAGCTAAACGCAAAGGAAATGACTCCATCCTGTGACCCAGAGAAAGAAAAAAAAAAAAGACATACATACCTATGTATCAGCGTACCTACACCATAGTAACAGTGTTGTACTAGTAGAGTGGGAAATAGCAGCTGCAACTGCAATATTTTAGCTGGAAATACACTGTTCTGATACCTTTTACATAGACCTGTCTTCTATATAAGAGGAAACTTGGTGAGTCAGACACTAAGCTATATTGCAGTACAGGATCTTGAAGCATTCTTTACCCAGAAGAACTCATTAAACTATTTCTTCAGTGAATGCTGTGTGTGTGTTTGTGTGTGTGTGTATGTTAACACTTGTGAGTTCATGAGACTTGGAGTCCGTAGACTGCATCTGAACCCACACTCACCCAATGACTTCAGGTAAGTTGATCCACCTTGTGAGTCATTGTAAAAACAGTGACAGTCATAAAAGCCCACTCCAGAATTTGCAATGAGTCAACACTTGTAAAACCACAGCAGAATGCCTGCTCAGTTATATGCACTCAGTAAATGTGTTGTTCATGACTCAAACACTCTGAAATTTCAAATTTGGCAAAGCCTGGTAGCTATGTGCCGAGAGCTGCAGACTCTCGAGGAGAGAACGTTGATTGCTTCTCAAGAGTGAGTTGCAACAGTAAAAGGAGACTTTCTTAAGACCAAACGTATCTCTTTAAAACAAACTTTTAATGTCACTCACATACCATCTGTAAGATAGCAAACAGGAGAAGAATAAAGGAAAAGACAAGATGTGCTGTGGAGTTGGCATCCGTGTAAGTGAGGCCACACAGCCTCAGCTTTCCAACACAAGGTCACTGACTGAGAAAACGCTTGACTTGTCATGGTCTACAAAAAAAAAAAAAAAAAAAAAAAGAGCAAAGAGTGTGTTTGGCTTATCAAACAGAAGACATTCAAAGGGAGAATAGAATGGTTTTCTTTGCTCCTGGAATCAATCATAACTATCAGAAACACATCGCTTTATTAATGTCCAATTCATTTTCCAATGTAGTTGGTCTTAGATTTTTTTTTTTTTTAGTTTTCCGATGTACATTCTTAGATTGTTCCGGTACAGAGACAAAATGAATGTGATATCAGAAGTTCATTAAAATGAGAATACAAAGATTAGTGATTTCTTAAAAGGAAAATGATGAAAACTAAAACATCTTTATCTTATTCTGGGTGATATTTATGAGAGAAAGGTAGAGTTAGGCGTTTGAAACTTTTTTTATCCAAAAGAAGCAAAATAATAATAACCATAGAGAAATTTGGGGGGTAGTGTCCACATAAATTAATAAATTACCTCAATAATACCCTTTTGTGTGTTTAATATTTCTAGAAACCAACTGGTAGAAACTGAAAATGTTTAAGCAATGCCTTATTCCAGAATTCCAGTCTTCCATCTTAGATCCTCCCACACAGCCAGATCCGCCAATCCACAGGAGCAGAAATGGAAACGGTGATTCAGATAGGATGGGTTTCTCCCTTGCATCCTTCGGTGTCTAGGGTGAACGCCACTGGCCTGGAAGACTCCATCACAGGACTATCATCTCCCTGTCGCCTGTGACCTTCCTTAGTCTCCTCGGGGGGAGAGTGTGTTTGGCAGTCCTGCTCAGAACTACTCCAGACATAGCCAGGTAGCGTCACATGGCTGTCGATCTGTCTGCAGGCATTCTTGGTGGGTTTGCCAGAAATGAGCACTAGGCGCGTGCTTGCCCCCATCTGTGACTGGCTGCTGGTGCTGTGAGTGACAGTGGTGAGCACCGAGCCGTACCTTTGACCGCCACAAGGCGGCGGCCTTTTCCAGTCGATAGACAGATTCCATCGAGTCCATGTCTTCTTCACCTCAGCCTGCACCTACAGCGCAAGAAACACACAACCTATCAGATTCCAAAAAAGATATGTGGATATTAGCCCAGAAACCTAGACTACCCAAGATACAATTTACTAAACACATGATACTCAAGAAGAAGGAAGATCAAAATGTGGACACGTCACCCCTTCCTAGAATTAAGAACAAAGCACACATTGAAAGAGTTAAAGGGAACATTTGTGCAGCTCAATCCAAAGGATGGACCCAACGACTGCGGCTGCCAGNGTGTCTCTAGCTGCATATATAGAAGAGGATGGCCTAGTTGGCCATCAGTGGGAAGAGAGGCCCCTTGGTTATGCAGACTTTATATGCCCCAATACAGGGGAACGCCGGGGCCAAGGGGTGGGAGCGGGTGGGTAGGGGAGCAGGGCCGGGAGGGGGGAGGATATAGGGAACTCTCTGGATAATACTTGAAATATAAAGGAAGAAAATATCTAATAAAAGTTGAAAAAAAAAAAAAAAGATCCCAAAAAAGAGCTCCGCACCCGTGTCATGAAGAGCTTTGCTTAAATGATAGTAGCCGCTGATTGGGGTCCTTCTCGGTGCCAGGGACTCTTCAGATCTGTGTGTTCCATACACCTCAAAAGCCTTTCCCAATTAATGTCATTTAGTATTTAAATGAGAACTGACATGCCACTGATGCAAATAACTGTCTTAGCAAAAGGAAGAAAGAGAATTCTGGGTTTGAGGAGGAATAAGAAATCAACAGTAGCAGTAGGAAGCACAGGACTCTGCGTGTGGTGATTCTATCTAAACCTTGCCCTGAAAAGGCTAATGCTTCAGAGAGCTGCCTGCAGCACAAAGTCTCTTTGTACAACCTAGGGGATAACCTCAGCCCTCCTAAAACCTAAAACTGAGAAAGCTTAAAGCTGCAGGGAAATTCTGCTGTTGGTTCTCGCAAGCATACCTGATAAAATCCTCCACCTCCCTTCTTCAAACATTTACTGCAAAAGACCCGCAAATTCTCCTGATACTCAGATATCTCTCTCCACCACCACCCCACCCCACCCCAACCCCCAACCCCCGCTCGTCCCCTTCCCTCGTCCCTCAGTGTTGTAGCCATCAAGAGGCTGGGGTTTCTGCTTTCCTGTCTCTGGAGCCTTAATTGAGCTGACACAGCCAGCTAGCCATGACCCCTGAACCCCAAATAGCTCTGCTCTGTGCTTTCCTGTGTCTGATTCTGAGCCCCTAAACACCAACCTCCCAAATTCTTCCTTTAAAATTCTCCCTGCCCCAATCAGATCAGAGATTATTAGCTCTTTGCTCCAACTCTCAATAGCTGCTGAATGAACTCTGACACCAACCAAGGGGGAGGAATGTGAAGGAAGGGACTCAGCTTCGAGGGAAACTGCCCTGCTATGCTATCAACCTGTGTGACCAAACCGGAGGGAGGAAGATAAAGGAAGAAGGATGAGAGATGGGGAAGCAGGCACTGCAACCGCGGTCTGACTAGATGGGGTCTGACTGAGCTGAGCCGACACAGGCAGCTAGCCATGACCCCTGAACCCCAAACAGCTTTTATCTGTGCTTTCCTGGGTCTGATTCTGAGCCCCTGAGCAGGACTCCATGCCTGCCACCAAAGTGCCCTGTAGACTGACTCTTCCCTGAGAGCAGCAGGGAAAGCAAAGACCTGGGGGAAGCAAAAGCTCGTAAGTTGGTGTCACCTGAAGGAACAAATAAATAATATATAGATAGATAAATAAATAAACCACGGATGCGCTTAGCCCTGCTGCAAATTAAGGTAAAAACAACACAGCAGTAAATCGGGGCATTGCTAAGTTGCTGCTTATGCAACTTTAAGTTAAGCTTGCTTAAGTCAAGCTCCTTGTTCAGGGACCAACAGCATCCAATGTACTTGGAGCATCTGGTGGTCTACTGCAGTAACAAGCATCCTTGTTCTCCTGGGACTTGGAGCAAGTTGGAAATCTGAGAGAAAAAGAAAAACTCTGCAATAGCAGGGCACGCCGAGCTCCAGGGTCACGTGCATCATCCACAAGACGATGTAATGTGTAGTTCCTTCTCTCTGGAGACTTCCAAATGGATTGAGATATCGCAATCCTCAGCTTGTAGTGTAAAACTTACCTGCTTTGATTGAATTTAACTTTTTTTCATGTTGATTCATCCTAAGGAATGTTATTGACTATTTATAGCACTTGGTGAGGACCAAAGGTTTTGGTATTAAGCAGAATTGATTTAAAATTAACTGGAGTAAGAAGCGCCCTACCCATTCGGAAAGGGCTCAGGGTTATGAGTTCAGTCTCTTGCTCTTAGAGATGGGAGCTCTTGCTTCTGCCTTCTATCACAGGACGATATAACAAGAAGACTCTGGGTCACATATGGCCTCCATGACATTAGATAGTCCCAGTTTCAGAACAGTAAGGAATAGACCTCTACTCTTTATAAATCACTAAGTTTCTTGCATTCTGTCATAAAGGCACAAAATGGGTTAGAACAAATGTTAAATATGGAGTGTCCCTTCAGAGGCCCCTGGCATCTTCACGCTTACCTCTCCATTGCAGTAGCAATAGACAATAGACACGAAGAAACCCTGGAGAGAGAAAGAGGGTATGAGCCGGTGGGTAGCAATTTGTGAAACCCACAGCAGAAAGGACACACGAGTTGTGTCAAAATTCGCCAGCTGGCTTCTGGTGATTTCCTCCAAAAATCACACAAATTATTTTCTCCTGGCATTTCCCAATGTTTGTGTTTATATTACATTTATTTGTGGGCTTCCCTTGGTTTCAACCAAGCCAAACAAATAACTGAGTAAGTTGATCGGAGGGGCACAAAGAACCAATTCCTATTATGCAGTTTTGTGTATACTGCTGCTCAAAGATCACAAAGAACTCACCCCCTGCTTGGTAAAATAGGTTTATATACCTTAAATGCTCGAAGCTACCAACACAGAATACTATATGGTAAGAGCACAAAGAAGCTCTTCCTTGACTGTGAAATATCTATTGGGCTTAAACACAGTGCTAATAGTAACTGATTCAGCAGGATAGGGATGTAAACAAGATAGTTCTGGAGAGGACAAAACCAGGATAAAATATCAGCCAACTAGCACAGGAGAAATACAAGGTGATAAGGGTCTTACAGGTACAAATCAATGTTACAGGGAACAATTGGGCAGGTATATTATAGAAACTCAGCCAAGACTTCTCTCTGGTGACATTTAAGCTGATCAGAGTAACAAGATGTCAACTAGTGCCGGGCAGTTGTGGCAAATGTCTTTTATCCCAGCACTTGGGAGGCAGAAACTGGCAGATCTCTAAGACTCACTCCTGGTCTACAGAGTGAGTTCCAGGACAGCCAGGGCTACACAGAGACACCCTATCTTGAAAACAAACAAACAAATAAACAAACAAAAATGTCAACTGGATGAAGATGGGGAAGAAGAGGAGCAGCATTCAGGGACAAAAAAACCAGAGTGTGACCCCCACACCCATCTCAAGCACAAGCGCTGAAGCCATGTCCCATGAGTTCAGTGGGAGATCTGGTGAGTGTTGGCAGGCTCCGGCCCATGCAGGGCCATGCATGGCAGAAAACACACACTTGATACTGGGTGCATCAGGAAACCTTTGGATAATTTTGGCAAATAAGTAAGACCACCAAATGTAATAGCTTCAATTGTTCAGGCTGTTGTGAGCTGATGTTCCCTGTGTTAAAGATTCTGCAGCCTTATTAGATCTTTGTGGCTATGGAGAGTTGGAATGTTGCTGATTAAGAGAGCCCAGACCATCTCAGGCTATCTTCAACTCCCTGAAGAGCCATTTGTTGCCCACCTTGTAGCAGACCTACATCATTTTTAACCATCAGGTAAAACCTCCAGAACGTACAGATTTAGCAACCCACCTGCTCTGATGGACCAAGAGCTAGAAACACCATCAGCTTTCATCTGAAATCCATAGTGGGAAGTTTTGGTCTTCATCACCACTCACCTACCTGATGTCTCCACAAACATATCTGATGTGCTCTATGACTTCCTTCCACTCTTTGATCACAAAACACTCACATAATCACTTCCATGAGGGTAATTCCAGTGCCTGCTCTCAGGCCATAGCCACTGCTACTTGTCTCAACCTCTGTTACTCCCTCTGGAGTAAATATGTCACTAGAATCAAAGGTTGGGGGAAGGAGGCAGAGTGAAGACTGGTCCATCTGCGAGGTTCACACTGGAATGAAGCGGGTGGTGGCAACCTCTTCACACTGGAATGAAGCGGGAGGTGGCAACCTCTTCACACTGGAATGAAGTGGGAGGTGACAACCTCTTCACACTGGAATGAAGCGGGAGGTGACAACCTCTTCTTCTGTTTACCTTACTTTCCTGTCTCCCTTTTGCCTGCCTTTGTCTTCTTTCGGTTTCATTTATTTTTCCATACACACACCAAATGTCAGACGCTGCTCTGCAGCAGTGGTGTGCTCCTCAACCATGGACCTTCTTATCATGCTTGTCCCTCTGTCAAACAGCTCCAAAGAAACTGGCTCTTTCTGAGTCAGAGAATTAACCTGAGCCCTGGGAAGGAACACAGTAAGAGCCAGAAACCCCTCCCCTGGCCCTCAGAAGACAGGTACACCAAGTCAAAGAGAAGGGCAGAGAAAGGTGTCAAGGACATGAGCAAAGTGTAATCACAAGCCCCGAGCCAGAGGCGCTGCTGGTCACCTGGAAGGAATTGAAGAAGAGCTCACAGTGCATGCGGATCTCCCACCAGAGCCCCGAGAAGGAGTGCGGCTGGCAGATGAACACGATGTAATGCACGCCAAATACCAGCACCAGGACCAGCGTTGACTTAGCCAGTTTCCTGGAAGAGAGCACAAGGTTTTCTCTTAACTGACCTCAAGCCTTCAGGAGAAGCATCTTGCTGGAGAAGTGAGCAGCAGTGGTACTCAGAGGATCTGACGCCTCAGCTGCTGCTGGGCTGTCTGACCTGCTTCCGCCATGTCTGTGGGGGGTTTTCAATGGATTGGTTGAGGTGTGTGTGTGTGTGTGTGTGTGTGTGTGTGTGTGTGGTATGTGTGCATACCTATGATGTATGTGAGTATATGTGTCCATGTGTGGTATTGTGTGTGTGTGTGTGTGTGTGTGTGTATAGATAGTGTGGGGGTATGTATGTGTAGGAAGTTGCTGTAATGGGTAAATGAGCTTCCTGGAGATGGCCCATCATTTTGCACAGCTGTGATGTATGTCCCACAGAGAGGCACAGCCCCGGGGAGTTCATCTCTGGATTGCTTCTTCCTCCCGCTGCCTCTTCTCATGTTTCTCGTTGATATATTCCTCCTGTATCTAACATGGTATGAATGCATGTGGGGAGACCCCAGTGGCCCGTAGTCTGGTATGATTGTTTCATGGGAGAGACAGCCCACTCTACTGGGCAATTTTCCTGCAGATCAATATGAAGATAAACATAGATAATACTGTTTAGCCGGGAGTGGTGGCGCACGCCTTTAATCCCAGCACTCGGGAGGCAGAGGCAGGCGGAATTCTGAGTTCGAGGCCAGCCTGGTCTACAAAGTGAGTTCCAGGACAGTCAGGGCTAGACAGAGAAACCCTGTCTCGAAAAAAAAAATACTGTTTATATGAATTAATGACTTTACAGAATTTCTGATTTGATTTAAATAGTTTTAGGAAGTTAGGATAGTTGGTAAGGAAAGTTAAGGAGATGGCATAGGTGGTTTTTGTCAGGAACATATAATAAAGACAGAACTAAGAGCAGACTGTGCCTCCCTTTGTAGAGTGACAGCTGCCTAGGCTAGGGCAGAAGCACAGTGAGCTCTCATACATCACAGGCACATAGCTGTGCTTGTGGAGAGGAAAACAGGTTAACAGCCAAAGAAAACATTCACTCTAGTTGGATCTGAGTTTCTTGACCTTGCGATCTATCTAAGTGTGTGGTCACAGTTTTCTGTGTGCACCATGAAAAGGCAGGGTTATGAACAAAGAGTAAATTATCCTTTTGTGAGAATAAGAATAGAGAAAAGATAATTAGACAGATTAGCTGACTAATGTTTCAAAATATAAGACAGAAAAATACGTGATTTGTATCTTGGTAAATACAAACTGTCGTAAGCTAGCATAGGAGGAAACTAGCTACCATAGACTTGGCTTGTTTAAACTTGTCAATCAATAATTACTGACTTGGGGCTAGGACGAATTTGTGGAAAGAAAGATGGGGAATGTTCAGTTATGTGTGGGTTTCAAAAGAAGAATATATAATTAGTAATCATATTGTAATTTCCCTTTGTATAAGTTTTTGAAGAGTATGTTTTGTAGTGATCGTTTTGGGAGAATATATAACTTGAGGCTATGAGTGATTTGGGTGGGGGGAAGTAACTTGTAGTTATAACTTGTAGTTATGAGTGATTATTTTTGGAGAATATGTAACTTGTGGCTATGATACCTATATATGAAACTTTAAATTTAATTTAATTTTAAAAAATCAACTACTCTGGGAGATACTTCACAATTCCTTATGAGCTAATGTGGTCAGTCCTTCCTCTTGTTCTGAATATTTGCTGTCAAATAGTTAATTTCAAACTACCCGTAGTTCTCTTTAATTCTATCATCTGTCTGTCTGTCTGTCTGTCTGTCTATCTATCTTGATTTTGAGAAAGGGTCTCATTGTGTATCCCTGGCTGGCCTATATCTCACTATGTAAAACAGACTCACCTCCAACTCACAGGGACCTTGCTTCCTGTCTCTGCCTCTGCCTCTGCCTCAATGCTGCCTCGATGCTTCAATTAAAGGCATGAGCCATCCCTGCCTTGTTCTGGACTCACCCTATTGCTTATACATTTGAAGCAATCCTGGGTTTTCCAGTGTAATGGTGATGTTTAGGTTTAGATGTCAGTTTGCCTAGGGATGGTATTTTTAAACACTGGTAAGGCATTCTTTTTGATATGTCTGTGAAGATGCCTCCAAAGGACATAGGTACGTGAGCAGCTGGGCTCAATGTGGAAGGTTTACCTTCAGCGGGTCAGGTCCCACCAACCACCTGGGGCTCACTACTTAGTATTCAGAACGACAAGTACAGGCAGGCTTATCAGTGTTGCTGTCTTGAATGAAATGTACTAATGTAGAATTCTAGGAACTACAGGCAAGTCATGTGATGAGGACTGAGAACAGTGGACCAAAGCCCACAGGCTATGGGGAAAATGGTGAGCGAGGGGCAGGTAGCTGAGCAGCATCCAGGAAAGAGACGCTCTGTCAGAGCCAGAAGGCAGAGGAAAGGTTTGTGGGCTTTTCCTCTTCGGCGGCTGGAACACCGCTCGCCTGCCTTCAGCCTTTCCAGGCTCTGCAGCCTTTGGATCTGGGACTTGGACCTGTAGGCTGCTGAGCTGTTGGGTAGGCAGAGGGGCTACACTATTTGTTTCCTTAGTTGTAAGACTTAGGACTTAACCAGAGACCTGGAATTGCGGCTTGCTGAAAGCTTGCCACAGGACTTCTCAACCTTTAGAGCCACAAGAACAAGTTGAGCAAATGCTGTTCATCTACCTATAACTACCTACCTACTCATAAATCTATCTGCCCAAACACCTGTGCACATCTTGTCAACCCTGTTAATTCTTCTGGAAAACAAACAAACAAACAAACAAACAAACAAAACCTTGTCTAGCACAGACAGGCTTAGTCTAAACTGGCCTCCAACTAATCCGTCCTCCTGCTAGTAAGCCCTTGTCAGTTCTTTCCCTGAGTAAGGAAATTTCTTCTAGTAGACTATGACAAGGGTGTTAGAATGCTGCCTCTGTGTTGGTGCTGCCTAAGGTTCTAACCGCCATCTTCCTAGCCTTCTACAGTCCGACAAGCTGCCAACACCTCTCAGTAGTATGAGCTAGTCTACTGAAAGGCTCGTGTGGCAAGGAACAGTAGTATCCACACATCAGCCGATAAGCACCCAAGTCTACCAGCAGTCACACGGACTCAGATATATCTGCCCAGCTTCCCCATGATCCCCCCACCCTGACTGATGTTTCAGTTGCAGCTTCATGACAGCCAGAAGCAAAGGGCCAGCACACAGATTCCCAACCTACAGATAATGAAATGGAAAATGCGATGTTGAAAGCCACTAAGCCATTCCTTCTGTCACCACTTTCTTCCAGTTTGGGGTGGCTTTTGTTTTAGGTGTACTTCTGATCCAAGCAATGACCAAATGTGGCCCACTTCTTCCCCATTTCCCAAATGCCCCCCTTTATGAATAATTTACACCAAAAATCTTGAACAACTTAGTCCTCTGTCCTTGCCAGTCTCTCCTCTCAATGCATTATTTATTTATTATTTTCCTTCTTGGAAACAAGCTGTGTGGGTGAGCTAAGATCTCGCTAGCTCAGACTAAAGAGAACTAGATTCAGAATCTAACCTTGATGTTCGCTACCTACAGAATTCTGATTCATTTTTCCGGTCTTACAGATAAGTGAGGTGGGGTCCACAAACCTGTAAAGACTCTACTCTCTCAAGGCTTTCTTGAGAGTCACTGTTCCTACCAGCACACTTTCCATCATAGCCTGCTTCCTGGAGTACCCACAGGTTCGGATGGAGGTGTCCAGCTCAAATGTCTGAAGTTGTCTACCTCCCTCACTGCCTAGAGTGTCTCAATATTGTCTGAATCGTGTTCCCTTGAAACTGTTCAACTACCTGCCCCTCACTCTGTAGCCTATGAGCTTTTCATCCACTGGTCTGAGCCCCCACTTGTCTTGCCTATAGTTCCTTCAATCTTAGAATTCCACATTAGTCCATCCATTCAAGACATCATTGTGATAAGCAGCAGATCTCTCCGACCTGAATAACACTCAGCTCCCGGGCAGGGACCTGTCCGTACTTGTCCTCTTTCCAAATGCTGAGCAGTGAGCCCCCGAGTACCTGTGACTATAAAACTGGGAACAATGCTGTGCACACCTAAGGCATTTTGATATGGTCTAGTTAGATTCAGGAATTGCATTAACTGCACTTGCACAGCCTTGAAATTCTTGTCTAACATCTCTCTGAGAAGAAAATTACATTCTGTTTTAAAGATGAAGTGTAAATCCCTCTGGAGAGTGCTTTCAAAATCAAGCTAACTTTGATCGCTCTTACTTTTGTAGCTGGGAACCAAAACCAAGGTTCAAATGTAAAATTAAGTCAGAGCGATAGATTATAAAAATGGTCACAAATGCAAAAGTTTTGTCACCATTCAGTTTAATACAGACCAGAGAAAAACTGCACCAGGCAATGAAATCCATTTGATACTCTTTCGAGTTTTCTCCTCTTGCCTACAACTAAGCTATTTTATAGTTCTGTGGGGATAAGGGATTGTCTGTAAAAACTGTAATTGGATTCATCTTCAGTGTATTGTATAACAAAGTACCAAAAAGTTACTACCTTAAATGATGTCTGCTTACTTCATTGCTATGCAGTGCTATAAGTGTACATCAATCCTGCGTCTTATACTTCAGGATCTCAAGACTGAACTCAAGATTGCAGCTAAGGCTGGGTTCACAGATGGACCTAAGCTTCCTTTGTAAACTCATTCACATTTCTAAAGACCTCCATTGAATTTGTAGGTTTATCTTCTGGCTCTCAGCCAAAACTCACTGGGAACCTATGGGCTGCCTTTAGATTCAAATCTCAGGCCCTCTCAGGCTTCCAGGATGGAGTCTCTGTAAAATATTATAAGAGTGACTAGTCTTTCTTTTTTCATATAATATAACCTAATCAAGGAGAGATCAACAAAGTCATCATAAGTCTTGCCCACATTCAAAGTCTAGGTAACAGGTATTACACGTGGCACGTAAATGATACAATAACTAGGGTTCCCAGAGTCTATCATAGGAATCTGTCTACCACAGTAACGCAAGTGATTCCCAACCACTGAACTGCAAAGATCTCAGTTGCTTTGTCTCCCTTCCTTACTTCCACTCCCCCTTCTTCCAAGAGTGAAATATAACAAACTGAAACTGTTAGTTTTGGACCACGCTACTATAGCATTCTGTAGTCACCTTCCTTCTTATAAGAAAAACATGTTATCATTTCCAGCTGTGGATAGAAGTCCAAAGAAGTAAACTGTTCATGGAAAGTTGTCCCATGGGTGACTATTCACCTTTAAATCTATCTACTTTGCAGCCATGCAGTATTAGTTTTATCCTAAACATTAAATACGTTGTTTGTTTAACATTGAACGAGTCCAGTTAGAGGAAACATTCAAGTGTTCTTTTCAGTGAACTCTTTCACACTTGTATTTTCTAAGTTCTGACAATTCCTCTTACTTGTTAAGGTAAATTAAAATAAGATATAACAGAGCTCACTCGTGGATGTTGATTTATTTAGTGATTTACTGAAGCACTTGCATGTGCTGCCTATTTGCCGAGCATGGTGTCTCTTGCTACCTGGAACAGAATGACCTGAGAGAATCCCTGAAACGATGGGTCATTTCTCTTAACTTTCTGACTGCCACACACACGACTATAAAACCTTGCTTGCATGCCTGCCCTACCTTGTGGTTTTAGAGTATAAAACTAGAATACAAACTGGGCTTAGAATCGAAGCCTTGCAGGAACTCTCCTGGCTTTGGTCCAACTGATGACATTTTCTCTCTTTCCCATTGGCATCAGAGTGCTTACTCTAGAAGGATTCTGTAAACATTTCTGGAGGCACCAGTGAGATCTCCTTCACCAAGACCCCAGTTAGTCCAGAGAGGCTGCATCTGCCAGGCTTCTCAGCTCACTGAAAATCTCTGGAACTGGAATTGTGCATCCCCAATGGAATGCCAGGAAATTTGAAAGGCTTCGCTAATGCTGCACAAAAGAATAGCTTAAAGTTGCAGGTGCCAATCTGTGAATAAATCCCACCCCCACACTAAGGCTGCTGTGAGCTTTGAGAGCTGACCCAGACCAACCTCTGAAACTTACTACCTCAAAACAACTTCAGAATGAAAACAACAGCTCAGCTCCTACTCGCCTCCTCATGTCCTGATGCTATGGATTCAGCATCCATTGATCACCCCTTGAGCGTCATCATACTGTGATAGAATTGCCCACACTGGTAAAAGAGGCTGTGATTCCTTTTAGAGATGGCCCTTTCTAGTGAAAGCCTATGGACGAGTGACCAGATGACAAAAGAATGATTATCAACTGTGAGAAACCTGTTAGTTAATATTGATTATGTTGGTTATAATTGATAACTGGTTAATATTGATAGAATTATGTGTTGTCTTAATACTGGTAATACATAGACTTTGCCATGAAAGGTTCCTGGAAAGGATCTCCCACAATTTGACAAGGAGTTAAAGCCATCGTGGACCTTTAGGGATGGGGAAACAAGAACAAATATTATGGAAACTGACCATATAAAACCCTTCATCTGAAGAAGACATGTCTTAAAATGCTGGCTTTAGTAAATGCCGGCCATGCACCCTTTGCTTGTGTCAGGATTGCTACATATGCTTTTGTGCAAGCCAGGTTACTTACCCTAGAGTAGGAATAAAGAACCCAAGCCTGACTAGCAAAAGGAAAGGGGCATGTCTGGTTCACAGGGCCATCAGGTCATTTAGAGAAGCCCAATGTGTGGGAAATGGAAAAGGCTATACTAGACTAATTAAAAGAACAGTAGCTCCCAGTGCTACCTACTGCACCTGCTCCAATGGTAATTACATCTGCTACCCAGGATACAGTTGCAGATGGGTATTCTTGGCCTCTAACTTAGATATGCTCACAGGAAGCAAGGTCCAGCAACCCTTACATCTGTTAGATTCAAAAAATAAGAGATCTCCTGTATTTTTACCAGTCCTTCTGGGACTGAGTCTGGCAGTATCCACTGATGCCTCACAATAAGGATCCATGAGTTCATCATTGCCAGTTCTCTACTCAGACCAAGTAGAATGTAGCTATTGTTCAGGAGAGCTTAGTCACTCTTCAGAGTGGAACCGACTTATTGGCATCAGTGGTCCTCCAAAATCCTAGAGGATTATCACTGAAAGGGGAAAGAGGAATTGTATGAGAAAATGCCAAAGGAGTATTTAGAAGGATTCAGGCTGGAAGTAGAACAGAAAGGCAATGCCGATGACATTCCAGTACCAATCCATTTAAGATCGATTCATATGGTCTTGTAGAAGATGAAAGGAGGGAACAGCATAGAATAAGATATAAAAGATCAATTATTAGATCCTGATTTGTTGATTTCTTTAGTGGTTTACTTAAAGAACTGTTTGTACTGCCTATCTGACAAGCTCTTGCCACCTAGAGCAGAATAAAGCTAGAGAAATTGCTGAAACAATAGGTGATTGCCCTTAACACCTGCCAACTGTCAGGTAAGCTACTGTAAAATCTTGCTTCTTTACCTGCCTTACCTTTTTGCTTTTTAGTATAAAATGAGAATACTAACTGGGCCCAGGATCAAAGCCTTTCTGGGGTTATTCTGGCTTCAGTCCCCTGTTGATATTTCCTCTCTTTCACTCTCATCACAGTACGAGTGCTTATTCCAGAAGGATTCCCAAAACAAGAGGAACTTAGTTGAATTTAAAAAGAAAATGGTCATCTTCTTTAGCTCCATCCCATAGATTTGTTGTTTTCACACTGACCTTGTTTTAAAATAACCTATAGTAAACCATCCTTCATGCGCCACTGAGAAAAACGGGGTGAAGGGCTTTTTATAGCTGCTTGTTTGTAAATTAGAACGAAACTACTTCACCATCTGATTTGTTAATTTATCATCACTTTAAAGCACTATATCATCCATATCATCTAAGAGATTAAGTGTAAATTTTAGGTGTCTGTGTGTATATGTATGTGTATGTGTATGTATGTTTGTGCATGAATGTGTGGGTGGGTGGGTGTGTGTCTGTGTGTGTGCTTGTGTGTGTGCACATACATGTGTAAAGGAGAGAAGGGGGAGGAAAGGAAGAGAGAGAATATATGGTCATGTGGATGTCACATGACAAGCTTGTTCCATGACATTCTTCTGGAGAGACTATATTATCTCTGAAAAATGTTTTTAGTCCTTCAGAGGATCGTGCACGGAAATGTGTTTATTAGATACCACTGCTTAGACATTTCATATTGCTTTAAATTTGTATTGTTTTCTTTTGCAAAATATGTATGAGATAACACTAATAAAAGAAACCTTTTGCAAAAGTTTGAAAGTACAAAAATGGTTGGAGATAAGATACTGCTTGAGTGAAAATGACTCCCATAGAATCCCATTACTGGAGGTGTGACTTGTTAGAGGAAGTGTCACTGGAGGATGGGCTCTACGGTTTTTAGAAGCCCACGCCAAGCCCAATGGCTTGCTATCTCTTCCTGCTCCCTGTGGATCAAGAGGTAGAACTCTCAGTTATCTCTCCAGTACTGTGTCTGCCCATGTGTCACTATGATTCTCAGCACAACGACAATGAACTAAACCTCTGAACTGTAAGCCAGGCACAATTAAATCTTTCCCTACATAAGAGTTGCCATGGTCATGATATCTCTTCACAGCAATAGAAACTCTAACTAAGATAGAAATTGGTACCAGAAACTGGGGTATTGCTGCGATAGGCAATTGTTTGGAGAACTATGAGCTTTGGGAGCTCACATCCAACCTGGTCTACAGAGCAAGTTCCAGTACAGCCAAGCTTAAACCATCAAAAACAGAGCCCATCAAAACATGGAGCCAATTCTACAGCAAGTAGCAGAACTTAACAACTTGAGCTGTGTGGTTCTGAGTTTGGAGTCAAGGATACAATAAAGGGGTTATAGAATTTCCTTCCTCACCTGAGGAAAGCTGCTGAGGTCAGGCATGCCAGGGATGTCCCTGCATGGAGACCTAGAAAGGCAATCACATGAAGCTGTAAATGTGATGCCTGGATTGCCTTGGGGACCCCAAGATATTGGTGATGCCAGACTCATGGGATACCTGCCAAGGGAAGCTGCTAACAAACAAGGGGAAACAGCCCAAGAGAAAGAGGTGTGTTGTGGTCTACAAAGCTGAAAGAAGAAGATCTGAAGAGCCGGTTGACATCAGACATAGAGATGCAGGGTTTGGCGTTTGCCTAGCTGGGTTTTGGCCTTGCTTTGGTCCAGTATAACCTAATTATGCTCCATTTCCACCCTTTTGAAATGGTAATGTATATTCTGTGCCATTATATGTTGGAAATATGGTCTCTGCTTTTTTATTTTGACTTTACAAGAATTACAGTTAAGAGATTAACAAGAGTCTCTGAAGAATCTTTATATTTGTACTTTTAAACAGGATTGAGATGTTTAAAGACTGTGGGTACTTTGAAGTTGGACTAAATTTATTTGGCCTTATGATATAGCCACAAGCTTATGGAGACCAGGGAGTGAAATGTGGTAGTTTGAATAAAATGCCCCCATAGACTCATAGGGAGTGTAATTATTGGAGTTGTGACCTTGTTAAAGGAGCTGTGGCTTTGTTAGTGGAAGTATGTCACTTGCAGGGTGGTTTTCAGATTTCAGAAGCTCAAGTCAGGCCAGTGGCTCACTGTCTCTTCCTGGTCCTTGTGGATCTAGATGTAGAACTCTCATATACCACTCCAATACCATGCCTGCTTGCATGCTCCCATGCTCCTCACCATGATGATAACAGACTAAAGCCCTGAATTGTAAGCCAGCCCCAGTTAAAGAGTTGCTGTGGTCATGGTATCTTTTTACAGTAATAGAAACCCCAAGACATACACCTTTAAGTAATCCACGCTCAAATTAATACTAACACTGAGACAAGAACACAAATTTCATCTTCCCAAGTCTGCTTTGGATGTAAAGTTTGATAATCTGGGGTCTCAAAAACAGAAACTGAACTGAATTTCCAAATTTCTGGTAAGTAGTTTCTCAAATAAGAAAAATATTTGCCATTGAGTATTTATGTGTGGCTTAACTCTGGACAGTATTAGGAATACCAATTTTGTTTCAGCTATGGAAAAATAGCCAGTTAGCTGAAAACCTACATTCCCTAAGTTCTATGAGTCAATACCTTCTCTAATGAACAACTTTGAAATTTAGAATATTTCTGGACATCAGATTATTTTTAAATTATTCTGAATACTGAATAGCAGCTTACTTAAATTCTTAATAAATTGCCCTCTTCAATTATTCTAAGAAACAATCCCCTGGGATTTTTTAGACGTTATTCATCCTCCTCCTTTCTTACACAAGTTTCTCAAAACTCTTAGGCAACTTTTTCAAAGAAGTTCAACTTCATGGCATTTACAACTATATAAATAAGCATCCTGCATTCAGAACTAGAAATCTACAGCAGTTGTAAACATAATCACATTTTTTCACTTTATGGAGAAGAATAAGATGTTACTTATATCCCCACATTGCGTCATTATTCTTAGACTGGGTCTTCAATAGTGGATAACACAAGACAAGCTATCTTACTACAATATAGGTATGTATCCATAGATTCTTAGGCACAGTGTATAGCACAATGCTACCACTGAACATTGTTAGAGTTGGAAGCTGTAGGTTTGTTCACATTGTGCACTCTATAGAGTCCCAGCCAAGGACAGCAAAGGCTAACTACATGTCAGAGGGTAAAGAATCAGCAAAAAAAAAAAAACTTGGAAAATGCTTGTGAAATAACACTCAGCACGCTGAACATGGTTTGTTTCTTCATGCTTTTGAGACAGTACTTCACAGAAAGCTGAGGCAGAAGTTGTTAACTGATTTAAGGAATATAAAACCTAGTCCATATCCACCCAATTACTAGATATGTGAGTTCAATTGGATAGAGGCCATTAGTACTCAGAATTACCAAATGATCACTAGCAGGACTGGGCACTCCCTTAAAATGGCTTGATAGTGATTATGAACACTCAATTTGTCCTTTTCCTCATGAAAGACAAAGTAATAAAATTCCTCCAATCAGTGAATTTGAAAAGTTCTTAAAATATGTATTTGGGAGCTATCAATTCACCAAAGATTGGGTATAAAACAACAAATGCACCCGGTTAATTATTTTCAGAAAGGACATATTTTCAAATACAGAAAACTGCCTAAGATACTCACCAGGAGACTTTTGGATAAATTCATACAATTTGTAGAAAATTAACAACCTGCTAGGAACAGATAAAAATATCAGAGAATTCAGGCACAGTAAGAAGGTTTGGGGATATTTGTATCTTGATTGTATATACTTACTTCCAACAAATCATGTAAATGAATTAAACAGAAACACATATTCATAGAGCAAATCTTCTAAAGACTACCTGGAGCTTATTCTTTAAAAGGCAAGCAAAATGTTTTCTGTGATGGAAGTTTCTCTGTATTACCTGTACTGCTTTCTCATGTCATGCCCAACCGCATTGGTTTCCCAAATTTTGGTAGCAAGAACTCTAACTGTATTCAGGAACAGAATAAAATTAAGCTGAAAGACAAAAGAAGGTAATACCACACAAAAATTAGACTACTCTTCAAGACATTTGTAGAAACTTAATAATTTGAACTTCTTTGTATTAAGACTAAAAATTACCCATTCCATAAATTTGGATGCAGAATCTGAGATAAGACAGTAAAGGAGACTGATTCTTGATTTGTTTTCATTTAACATTTTAAAAAGTAAAGAAAAGATAAATCTAAAATTTTAATAGCATTAGAAACCAGAAATATCAGAAAATAATCTACCAGAATCTAAGTTCCAAAGTTCAGATGTAGCCATATGGAAGGTTGGTGGGACAAAAATAAGTTATTGTGGAAATGGGACTACCTTTTAAAGCTGATATTATAACCTAGCTTCTGCCTCTGTGTTCATGAAGAAGAGTAACAGAATTGTTCAGAGAATAATATTCTCACCTATGATGTGTGAAATGTACTGGGAGATGCTTGTTAAGAATATTTTATAGGCAAGATGCTGTATAAGAAAAGGTCTCTGGCATAGAAAGTTACATTGAATTTGAAAAGGGATAGGTGTACAATCCATTAGAGAATCAAGTTCTGCCTTCAAACAAGGGAGATGGCAGAGAGTTGGTTCCTCTTCCTTTGTATAAGAGGAAAATGCTCCTAGACTAACCATGCATGGCTGCCATTTCTTGAACATTCTCTAAGCTTCACATGAATATGAGATATTTTTATTGTGTGCCATTATTAAGGACACAAGTTTTCCAATTCAAAAAGATTTGACTTGGGTTACCCAGCTATTCACTGGAATTTGAAGCCATCTGCATGGTTCTGTGATATATTTAATGATCACACTCTTACTCTCTTCAGATGCATTAAAACATACATAAAACATTCCATGAGGATTGCTTTCTGAACAGCCATATTTATTTCACATCACAGAATTTCCGCTTTTCCTTGAGAAAAGTGTTCCTAGTGATGCAGTAAGTCTAGGGTGGAGATCTGGGGAAAGGCTGAATCACAGCAACTATGTAAATGGCTGATGAATTGAGCTGAGAGGTGCTCTGGGAGTACAACCAACTGTGCACTGTCATTTATCAGTCCCTAATCCATATAATAGAAGTGCAACTCTAAGCTCTACTGTATGATAATGTTCAGAACCAAGATCTCTGTCCTCATGTCATACATCAAAGATAAATTCTGACACCTCTCCTCCCCATTTTTTTTATTGAGAAGTAATATATACCAGTTAACCCAACAGTTTAATAAAAGAGAAGATATATTTAAGGATGGCAAACTGACTACTAAAAAGTAAGTATTAATAAAAACTAAGCCTGAGCAGAACTTGTAAGTTTCAAAGAAAATACACACATGTATATAAACATAATAATACGTGTAAGAGTAGCTGTATGAAACTTTAAACAATTGTTCTAAACTTACGGAACTATAGAATATAGAGTAACTGAAAATGTTATTGGTTACATAATATCCTGAACTTTTTACAAAAAAAAAAAGAGCTTTTTAATTTTCAAAATGATTCTAGAAGACATATCATCATCATCACTTCATAGACGCAGAGTAGGTGACACAGTATGTGACCACACAGCCAGTGAATGGCAGAATGCTAATGTAGAACACACAGTTGGACCTACTGTGTAACTCCTGGCTATTCTGTTGCTCTGCCCATCAAATACAATTGAAGCAATAAAAGATTTCATTGATTAAAAATGAATCAAAGACATTAACTTTAAATCTGAGATCCTACTTCTAGATAAAAGCATAAAAAATGTTCTTCAAAATCATGCAAGAACTTTCTGAGCAGAATTTTATAATTAACATGTACCCCAGCTATTACACTCCTGCGCAAGCATCCAGGGAACCCCATTCCGCACCACAGTGACATTTGCATCCTCATATTTATTGCTGCTGTCCTCATTACAGAAAAGAAATGGAGCCAGCCTAGATGCCCACCAACAGATGACTGGAAGTTGAAAGTCTGGCGCATATATAAAACGAAATATTCTTCAACTCTGAAGAAAAAATAAAATGACAAAATTTTTGGGAAAAAAAAAACTGATGGACTTAAAATGTATAATGATGTTAAGTGAGGTAACCCAATCTCAAAATGAAGAAAACAAAGCATGTTCTCCCACAACTCATATGCCAGCCTACAATGTATACTTGTCTGTATGTAAGTAAATGTGTAAATTTCATTTCACATTTTAAAAGGAGAATAGGAAAGGGCAACAAAACAAAGCTAAAAGGCATACTAATGAGTTCACATTTACAGTAGCCTTTGTGTATGTCCCTTGAGTGCACTCTCAAAGGGTAACACATTTTTGATGCAGATTCGGTCCTCAATGGGTGGTGTCCACATCTGATTCCATGAGGGGTCATTACCTTCCTGGCAGGCATGAATTTTTTTTTGGGGGGGGGGTTGAAGACGGGGTTTTTCTGTATATCCCTGGCTGTCCTGGAACTCACTTTGTAGACCAGGCTGGCCTCGAACTCAGAAATCCACCTGCCTCTGCCACCCAAGTGCTGGTATTAAAGGCATGCGCCACCACGCCCGGTGGGAGGCATGAATTTTAAGTTGCATTTTTCACTGATTATTCCTGTAGGAAGTAGTTATTTTGTAAGCACTGCTAAACTTGATGCATTTAAATAAATACAAAAGTAAAACAACAAAAATTTTAACTTCAAAATAATAGAGTGTGAAGATTGTTGGAATTATTTTAAAATAAGCCCAACCTTGAAATTTCTGAGAGTTCCTTGGCTTTATTTTCTCTGGACACCCAAGAATAACATGTCTGGAATTCAAAAACCCCAAGAAGTTTTTTTTTCCACTGTACATTATAATTCTAAAAATGTACCATTATTGTTGAATAAATGTACTTTGCCTTAAATATATATAAAGCAGCAAATGGATATGGAGACAGAAATTCATTGAGAACAGGATGGTTTAGTAAAAGATGGTAAAGGACCTAAACTCTAACCAGGTTTTTAAATCAGTAGGATAAAGAAAGAGCAAGGTGTGAGATCACAGAGCAGGAGAACAGATTCAGCAGCTGAGACTGCCCTGGAAGAGCCCTTCCAGAGGATGCTTCCAGATGTGTGGGGCTAAGGTGTGAGATCACAGAGCAGGAGAACAGATTCAGCAGCTGAGACTGCCCTGGAAGAGACCTTCCAGAGGATGCTTCCAGATGTGTGGGGCTAAGGTGTGAGATCACAGAGCAGGAGAACAGATTCAGCAGCTGAGACTGCCCTGCAAGAGCCCTTCCAGAGGATGCTTCCAGACGTGTGGGGCTAAGGTGTGAGATCACAGAGCAGGAGAACAGATTCAGCAGCTGAGACTGCCCTGGGAGAGCCCTTCCAGAGGATGCTTCCAGATGTGTGGGGCTAAGGTGCTTACATGGAGAACACGGAATTGAGAGCTAGTGAGCAAATTATTCTTTCTGAAGAAAAGACTGTGAATAAGGATATAACGAAAAAATTCCCTATAGACATTACAGACATGATTCTGCAGTTAGGAGAGGTGCATCAGGTGTCAATCAAGGGCAGTGGCATCCGTCATTCATTATGATTACCTTCCAGTGATGAAGGATATTCTTGCTGCTGCTGCTGCTGCTGCTGCTGCTGCTGCTGCTGCTGCTGCTGCTGCTGTGAGAATTATGTAGAGTCCCTGCGTGCCTCATGCAATGTTCTTGGAGGAAAATGTTCCCTTGTATAATTGCATAATTATATAATTGTATAATCTCTGTATAATTGTCCAGGTAAAAACTGCCTCTGAACTGATGAACTTAGCCAAACTCAACTGCGTTGTCTGAATTCAACTCTACTGCACTCTGAATTGCCCTCCCCTCCTGATTTATCCTGTGCTGTTCTTTTTTTTTTTTTTTTTTTTTTTTTGGTTTTTCGAGACAGGGTTTCTCTGTGTAGCCCTGGCTGTCCTGGAACTCACTTTGTAGACCAGGCTGGCCTCAAACTCAGAAATCCACCTGCCTCTGCCTCCCGAGTGCTAGGATTAAAGGCATGCGCCACCACGCCCGGCTACCCTGTGCTGTTCTTAAGTAGCCTTTTTCTCCTGTCTGTTCTAGTGAGAGTTGGGTGTATCCTATCTTTGACTCATTCTGTCAAATCTTTCTCTGATTCATCACTTTGTCTCCCCCTCAATTAGATGGCACTTTCAAACATGGCTGCTTCCTTTTACAAGCTAACTTTACCTTCCTTGTGTTGGATTAAAGGTGTGTACTAAGGGTGTGTACTAAGGGGTGGATATTCTATCCAGGGGGATTAAATCTGTGTCGTTCTAGCTGGACCAGACAGACCTAGAAATTCTTTTGATATGATCTCTTGCCAGAACAGTCACATTGCTGAATTAAGATTCCTCTATCTCTTCCACTTTTCATCAAACCTGAAAATCATATACAGTTTTACTATTACAACAGAAACCAGTCATCAATTTCACAAATTTAATAGTCCAAATGTCCTTGTGAAAATCTGTTGATACAATGATCCTTCATACCTGCATTCCTGATCATCTATCCTTCGGCAAATGTTCATTTTAGCATCAAGGATTTCCAATCTGCCAAATGTACTTCTTCAGCTGATTTGTTGAGCTGTCCCCATGCAGGGGATCAGCTTTCTACATCATCTTCCTTGCTGTCTTTCTGCATCAATTCTTTCCTTGAGTCATGCCTTTCATATGGAAATTTCTCTTACTCAGATTGGATCTTTACCAATTTGGATAGAACCTGTCTTAGTCAGAATTTCTATTCCTGCACAAACATCATGACCAAGAAGCAAGTTCAGAAGGAAAGGGTTTATTCAGCTTACATTTCCATATTGCTGTTCATCACTAAAGGAAGTCGCGACTAGAACTCAAGCAGGTCAGAAAGCAGGAGCTGATGCAGAGGCCATGGAGGGATGTTCTTTACTGGCTTGCTTCCCCTGGCTTCCTCAGCCTGCTCTCTTATAGAACCAAGACTACCAGCCCAGAGATGGCACCACCCACAAGGGGACCTCCCCCCTTGATCACTAATTGAGAAAATGCCTTACAGCTGGATCTTGTGGAGGCATTTCCCCAACTGAAGCTTATTTCTCTATGGTAACTCCAGCCTGTGTCAAGTTGACACAAAACTAGCCAGTACAATTGACCCCTTGTCAACTTGACACACAAACACATCACTAGTAAGCCTCAACCCTTAGTTTCTTATTCATCCCCAAGATGAATAAGAATTCATTATTCATCCCCAATTCTTATTCATCCCCAAGATGAATAAACAACTTTAAAAGTCCCACAGTCTTTACATATTAAAAGTTCAATCCTTTTAAAATATCCAATATCTTGTAAAATCCAAAGTCTTTTTACAATTAAAAGTCTCTTAACTGTGGGATCCACTAAAATATTTTCTTCCTTCAAGAGGGAAAAATATCAGGGCACAGTCAATCAAAAGCAAAAATTACACTCCAACTGTCCAATGTCTGGGATCCAACTCATGATCTTCTGGGCTCCTCCAAGGGCTTTTGTCACTTTTCCAGCCCTGTCCTTTGTAGCACACAGCTTTGTCCTCTAGGATCTAGATGCCTGTACTCCACTGCTGCTGCTGTTCTTGGTGGTCATCTCATGGTACTGGCATCTCCAAAACACTACTGTCTTCCACTGTAACTAGGCTTCACCAATAGCCTCTCATAGGCTCTCTTCATGGTGCCAAGCCTCAACTTCTTTGCATGACCCCTTCAGTCCTGGGCCATCAATTGCAACTGAGGCTGTACCTTCACCAATGTCTTTCCATGGCCTCTCCATATTATGTAAGATATTCAGTGTCTCCAATACCTAGTTTAGTTTTCTTTAGTTGCTCTGTGAATTGCTGACAAGAAATGCTTGGCTTGTGTTGTTCTGACTGTAGCCCAGGCTGGTCTTGAATTCACAGTGTTAGCCAAAGATGGCCTTGAGCTCCTAAGCCTCCTGCCTTTGTCTCAAGAACTGAGATGACAGATGTGTCACTGTATTCAACCAATTTTCATATAGTAGCTACAACTAAGCTATAATATTAATTGGCAATAAAGCAATGGATCATCTAAAGCTCAGTCTTCAAGCAACCCATAGCTGGCATTTAAAACCAAAGAACTGAAATAGGAAATCCCAGCTGGCCACTCATTGATGGATTTGAATTTGTAGGTACACTTTTCTGTAGTCTGTGGTTCATTTTCTGAGAAATCTTTAAAAATAATCTAAGAGTCAAAAAATGTTCTGGGTGGGAACCATTTAGAAGATGTTTTCCTGATGGCAATTTGACAATGTTAGTGTAGCACTCTTCACATTTAAATAACCCTGCATAAATCAATGTGACTGTGAGAGCTTGCAGAGTTTATAGTTCACGTGATACACAGGGCTCAGAATTAGGAAAATGTGGACCGGGAGTGAGTACTTCTTCAGGGTCACTTTTATTGGTCTATATTCACTTTTACAGCATCATTGTGCTATGGACCAGTCTCTATGTATTTGACATGGACAAGCTCTTCAGATAACTAATGGTTTACTTTGAAAGAAGTACATTTAATACAAAGTTTAGATTTTTAGGTGTTTGGGTTTTGTTGTTGTTGTTGTTGTTGTGTTTTTGTTTTTGTTTTTGTTTTTTATCATCTCATGTGTTTTGTTCTACATACCCATAAAAAGATATCTCAGAGAATTCTAACAGAAGGAATAGAAAGTCACCACTCATAAAAATGTTTAGGAGAGATTCATAGAGATCCAGTTTAGTATGTATATTTGGTATTTGACAGAATTGCAAATACCAAATTGGCTTTTTTCCTAAAGAAAAATATTTCTTCCAGAAGTCTTTCTTAAATATCTCAAAATAACACTACAAATGAAATTCAAGCTCTAATACAATAGATGATGTCCATGAGTTACAAACTAATAAGAAATTAGCTATGCATTTTTGTATTTATATTTATTATAGAATCAAATTATAGCATTATAATGGGGAAGTGTATTACTCATAGTTTAAAAGCTCATAAATCCATAACAATATGACTATCAATAAATTAAAAATACTCCTCATGTTCAACATATTGAGAAGTAAGCCATTCTGTGGTGTGAGTAGATGGCTGCATTTTGGGGTTCTCCAATGGGAATGATTATATATCATTTGACTTTAAGACAGACATATGGCCGGGCGTGGTGGCGTACGCCTTTAATCCTAGCACTCAGGAGGCAGAGGCAGGCGGATTTCTGAGTTCGAGGCCAGCCTGGTCTACAGAGTGAGTTCCAGGACAGCCAGGGCTATTCAGAGAAACCCTGTCTCGGAAAAAAGGAAAAAAAAAAAAAAAAGACAGACATATGTTGCAACAAAGGGTTATGGTCAGGGTTAACAAAACAGAAGCCTTCTTGCCACTGACAGCTGGGCTAGAGGATGTATATTGGGTTTATTCAAAAGGTGGAGCAGTTAAAGAACCCTGTAAATAGTGGAGATCTCCCTACGGAGGCATAGGATGCTGAGGGGCAATGCTGTTCCTGGAGATCTGGAAGACATTGCTCAGTGAAAACTCCCTAAACAAAAGAAGGGTGATTTGAAGCCAACTCCACGTCTTACATTCATGGCCAGGGCTTCAACCCATTTCTCCAGAGATGGGAAAGACTACAAAAGAAGTTCACATCACATGAGCCTCTCCAATGCAAGGAGAACTCAGGACTGAGGGGAAAAGAAAAGCATCCACTCCAGAGTGTGTTCAAAGGCACAGACTGAGGCACACAATGAAACTGTATACAGAAAGAGGGACAAGAAGGAAGATCAGAAAGAAAAGGGAGAAGAATGAAGAAATTGATAGGTTCTGGAAGAAATTTCTATCTGTCTAGTGACACCCATTTATGTATATATGCACTGGTTATATTTTTTTTTAGTTCATTTAAAAGAAAATGTTCACTTGGCTGGTAGCATATACCTTTAAGGAGACAGAGGCAGGCAGAGATCTGTGAGTTGGAGGACTGCTTAGCCTACACAATGAGTTGCAGGACAATTAGAACTATAAAGAGTCTCTCTCTCTCTCTCTCTCTCTCTCTCTCTCTCTCTCTCTCTTTCTCAAAAAAAGGTTCACTTTATTGGCCACAAGCCCTCTAATTCATCTAAGAAGGTTAGGCAACACACTGTACAGAAAAGTATATGCAGGCTTCATGTGATATCCAAAGAAATCATTTCGTGAATGGAATATGTGAGATTGAGACCTAGAAAACTACAAAAAGCTTCCAGTCACAGGTTGCTGAACTTTGACCTCCCTTAGTTACAGTAGCAGCATGGTTTATGACAGTCTCCCTTAGGTCTCAGGCACAAGCACCAAGAGTAGAGTGTCTCCTCTTGAAAGCAAAAGGCCTTCAAAACACCGTAAGTGACACCAGAGTCAAACAGGACTGTGTTTAAGGTCAGTAACCAACCTCTCTAAGGCAGGCATCAGCTTTTCCAAACAAATTCACCTAATATGGCCACATGATGCCTCCAGAATTTTCTCTTCAAAACTCATATTTCAGGCTGAGGATATAGCTTAGTTAGTAGAATGTTCAAACAACATACAGAAAGCCCTGGATTTGGTTCCCAAGCATCAGATGAAAAAAAAAAAAAAAAAAAAAAAAGTAGGGGAGGGCTCAAGATGGTTCCATGAGTGAAAAGGTATATTCTGCCTAGCTTGCTTATCTGAGTTCAGTTTCAGAATCCACATGATAGACAAAACTAGTCCCTCTTGTCTTCTGACCCCCATACAAGCGTAGTGTATGTGCACCCCTTGCCTGCCTTCCACACAAATAAATAAATAAAACATAGGGGGTTTCCTTAAAACAAAAATGGGCTTGGTGATTCTATCTATAATCACCCATTGTGCCCATTGAAATGGAAAGATTTTCCCAATAATTGCTCAAGACAGAATTTGGCACGTTTTTGAGTGAGCATGAAATGAATAGGGTCAAAATGCAGGGTATGTTTTGTCATGAGGCTGTATGACTGTCTTAGTCATAGTTTCTATTCCTGCACAAACATCATGACCAAGAAGCAAGTTCAGAAGGAAAGGGTTTATTCAGCTTACACTTCCACATCGCTGTTCATCACCAAAGTCAGGACTGAAACTCAAGCAGGTCAGGAAGCAGGAGCTGATGCAGAGGCCATGGAGGGATGTTACTTACTGGCTTGCTTCCCCTGGCTTGCTCAGCCTGCTCTCTTATAGAACCAAAGACTACCAGTGCAGAGATGGTACCACCCAAAAGGGGGCCTTCCCACCCTTGATCACTAATTGAGAAAATGCCTTATAGCTGGATCTCATGGAGGCATTTCCTCAACTGAAGCTTCTTTCTCTATGATAACTCCAGCTTGTGTCAAGTTGACACACAAAACCAACCAGTAAAATGACCTCTATCTGCAGGACTGTCCTTTCCCTTCCTAAACAGAAAAAAAAAAGTCTCTTGAAACAGACTGGAAATTTCTACATTCTCTGAACTTATTTTCCTTTCCTTTGTCTCAGTACCCAAGGACATCTACTTGGTCCTTTTAACTACCATTGATCCAGTGGCTACTGTGCTCCAAGAAACTCTCAACATGTATTAAGAACATAGGCATTTAAGAGAATATTGTGCTTATTCACGTATACCATGCAGCTTAGTGGGCAAGGTAGACAGTCTACGGACAGTGAGAACGAAGCCTTTGGTTTCTTTGAGATTTGGGACTATCCCAAAGGTCTCCATGAAGATGTGACATTCCAAGGAAGCAAGAGAAGCACATCTTAGCCCTCCATGGGTTAAGAAAGACAGGCGAAACAGAGCAGCATCAGCAGAGGTGGAGAAGTTCAGGTAACTAGCTGTGTAAAGGGATGCGTGTATGCAAGGCAGCATCCTCTCTCCATACTGAGACACACTGGGTTCTAGTAAAGAAGTCTGGAGCTCATCAGCCAATGATGTAGACCCTCACATTAGAATCTCAGCTCTCCTCACTTAGCTTAGCAGCCTGGTCCATTGTCTCATTCAGTTATTATGAACTGCCTGTGCCTGTAACCAGCACACAGTGAGCACTGTGTTGTATCTGTTACCATTCTCTGGGTCCTCGACACAGAGACACTTAGAGAGAGAGAGAAGGACCACTCTCTGAACACCATGGGGGAAACTATGGCCTAACTCTTCCTTTTACAGGTTAGAGGATATGGGATGCCAGGCACAGAAATCCCCAGAGAGTCTGGAATCCCAGGAAAAAAATATCTAGAAGAATTCCCTAGAAGTCTCTGGAAGATGGTTTTGCACTGGAACTAACTGGAGGGCTTCTGCTAGGAGTAAAGATATGAACAAATAAAAGTCAGGGCTTCATTCTCCATGGTGAAAATGGAAGAGAGTCTTCTTTCCTCTTTTTTCTCATACCACTTACCTAAGAAGACATTGAAATAGCTTCTCATCTGTTTGAAATATAAGATAGGTCTTTTATCATACTGAAGACCCAAGAGGGAGGGCCGTGAGCAACATGTAAAGTGAATAAGTAAAATAATAATAATAATAATAATAATAATAATAATAATAATAATAATAATAAATTTTTAAAAGAAAATGCATAATAGTTTACTGGTTTTTTTTTACTTCAATTCCAACAATTCTGTAAATAGTTCTTGAACTTAGAATGTCCTTCATTTTTTTAAATGAAAAAAATAAATAAATAAAACAGCTGCTGTACGGATCAGGTACATTTTGGGACATTAACTGAAAATGTAAAAGTAATAAGAAAGACACTGTCATCCCTAAAAAAAGACAAGTAAGACATGAAGAAGCAAACAATCAGAGAAGAAGCTAGAAATATGAACAAGAAAAAGGTTGGTGATGAGATGTGCAGTGAGCAGATGGGAAAAGAAAAATCAGAGCAGAGACCAGCAGGCCCTTCGTGCAGTCAACGGCTCCCTTCAGGTTACAGATGCTGTCTCAGAGACATGCTGCAGTTCCGGCTGTCGTTGGAGTGACAGAGTATCATTTAGTTTACTTGCAAAAGGTAAGAATTATTGAAGTCACTCATTGCTTTATTCGGACACACACAGGTCTAGTTTGTTGACATAATGGTAAGGTACAAACTGCCTTCCTGAACCCATCCCTGCACTGTTGTGTTTCCACATCCTCCTGTGAGGGTTCTTTTTGATCAGCACTCTTGTCCTTCTACCAATTTTCCTATAAGCAAAATAAACTCCCTATTGATTGGCTAGAAGAGACCAGACATATCAACAACAGCTCATCTGGAATCAGGATGGTCACAGGCTGGGAAAGTGAATAAAACTTGTCAGGAAAGAGAAGGGGACATGGGGGCAGGAAGGATGGAAATGGTGGCAGGGAGGGACAGAGAGAATAAACATGATCAAAGGAAGGCAGAGTAACTGGGCTTTTTAGTTACTTTCTAGCATGTTAGTATCTATCTAGCATTTGTGTATTTAGGATGTGTACCATCTTGTATTACATACAAGAACACCAGGAGAATGTTACCTAGCATAATCTTCATCAAACCACAGAAAAGCTGATGCCATAAAGTCTCTCATTTTCAGTGAAAAATAAGCGTTTTGGTGAGTCTTCTTGTCCCAGCTGTATCAATTTATTTTCCACTGCATTCCAGGTGCGGTATACAGTAGAGACATTCAAACACATAGGTCTCACGCAGAACACACAGACTCTAGCCTTTGTCCACTGTTATCTAGTAGACAAGATCTTGTAGGGCATCTCTTTCTGAGGGATGGAACAGTCTCCACAGAGAAAGGATGAGAAACAAAAATTTCTCCCAGTGCTTTACAGAGGTTCCCACTATACTCTCCTTCTCCTGCTCCACCATTCTGTGCTTTCCTCCTTGCTACCTCGGTTTACTGATAGGTGTTGAGAACATTAACTACAGATGCAATTGATGAAAAAGGAGCTGTAATGTGGGGCCTTAAAATTCTCTGTGTGTGTAAATACTCACAACATTCTGAAGGCCCAGTTATACCACTCTTAGGCATATACCCAAAAGATGCCCTACCATGCCACAGGGGCACGTGTTCTGCTATGTTCATAGTGGCCTTATTTGTGACAGCCAAAAGCTGGAAACAACCTAGATGTCCCTCAACAGAAGAATGGATACATAAAATGTGGTTCATTCACACAATGGAATACTACTCAGCTATTAAGAACAAGGACATCGTGAGTTTTGCAGGCAAATGGATGGAACCAGAAAATAATCATCCTGTGTGAGGTAACTCAGACCCAAAAGGACATGCATAGTATGTACTCAGACCCAAAAGGACATGCATAGTATGTACTCACTAATAAGTGAATATTAGTGCACCCCAACAGAATGTACAGAATACTCAGGATACAATCCACAGAACTCAAAAAGATTAATAAACTGAAGGGCCCAATTGTGGACACCTCAATCCCACTTAGGAGGGAGAAGAAAGCAATCACAGGAGGGAAGAAGGAGGAGGGGACCTGGGTGGGAAAGGGGACAAGAAGGGGAAGAGGGGAAAATGATCAGGTATATTGGGTGGGGGAACAGGACTGAAGCCCTGAGGGCCAGCAGAAAGAATGGAAACAGGCAATCTGGGGAGATAGGAGATGGAGGGCCCTCCAGAATGTGCTAGAACCAGGGAAGTGAAAGACTCTCAGGACTCAAATGGAGGGACCCTAGATGAAACGTCCTACAGTGAGGAGAGGGAACTTGTAGAGCCCACCTCCAGCAGAAAGACAGGGCATCAAGTGAGGGATGGGGTTGCCATCCCACAGTTAAAAACTCTCTGAATTGTTCCTGTCTGAAAGAACTGCAGGGACAGCAATGGAGATGAGCCTGAAGAAAAGTAGTTCAGCGGCAGGCCCAAATTGGGATCCAGATCAAAAGGAGGTCCTTGTAGAGATGGGGGGCGAGGGGTCAAGGAGGTATGGGATGTGGAATAGTCAGAGGGTGGAACCTGGAGTGGAATAAAGTCTGGACTGTAAAAAAATGTTTAAATAATTTTTTTAAAGTCATAACATCCATAATCGAGCCTCAGAACTATCTCCAGGGGTTACCCGGTTACCCCGATTCATAGAACAGCAAGCATTTCTGCACCAGTCTCAGTGTCAGCCACAAATAGGGGTCTGAACCCCAGCCCTGCTTCTCCTACCTATTGCATCACATGTGAAACATCCTCAACCTATTGAAACAACAGTAAAGCAACATGCAAATTTGCCCAAGTTTTAGTAGCAACTTCATTTTTTCATTTATTATTCATTGAAGCTACACGAACTTTACAACTTACCCCAATAGCAGCTAAGATCGGAGCCTGGTAAATCCACCTGTCTCCAGCACTAAGTTCCCAACACCTAAGATGAAGAAGAGAAAAAAAAAAGAACCTTAATGAATAAATTTGCCAAACTAAATAAATTAGAATCAATGCTAGCCCTGCCTTCTTTTGGAGAAACAAATACAGCTTTAAAATTCTTATTCTGAAGTACCCAGACCAGAGGAAACACTGTAGGTCCAGATCCCCTTACAGAGAGGGAGCCTGTATATGAGTTTTATAACATTAGAGAGTTACTTCTATACTAGTCAGGTTCAATACCTTGTTTCTAAGACCACAAAACAACTTAGCCTCCTAAGTGTGGCACAGTGGTACTTCGTTTTAATTAGCATTAAAATGAAACATAATAATTTAAAAGTTGTTGGCAAAAAAACTATCCCTTTCAGAATTTAGAGCAATTTTATTTTATAGCTTATTACCTATAGGAATACATCAGAAGCCGGGCGTGGTGGCGCACGCCTTTAATCCCAGCACTTGGGAGGCAGAGGCAGGTGAATTTCTGAGTTCGAGGCCAGCATGGTCTACAGAGTGAGTTCCAGGACAGCCAGGACTACACAGAGAAACCTTGTCTCGAAAAACCAAAGAAAAAAAAGAAATACATCAGAAAATTGAACACAAATGGTTCTTACCATAGAAATAAAAACTCAGCTGTCTTTAACAGACTATAACCCATTAGTGTCCTATTGAATCGTGACTGAGTTTTTTGCATTTATTAGTAAATATTCAGTATGAAATTTCATGAATATAAATGGATCGTTGACTCCTCATTTGAACCAGTTTAACATCCTCCTCATTCCTCAGTGAATAAAGTGTTAAATTTTTGGCAAGTATTCATTTCATATTTGTTAATGACCTATGATTTTATATTTAACTTTTACAGTATAAATAACATTAATAAAGAAATACCCCATAATTTAGCCACTTGTTTCAAAGAGTTTCTAATTCCTAACTAGAATTTAAGTAATACATGGGCAGAGATCAGTGTAGGGTGAAGAGAAGAGGTGGGGTGCCCTAGGTTCCTAGAATACTAGAGAGGATACAGATGACCACTAAATGTTTGATTTCTTCAAATTACATAAAATCAATTCCAAGTAAGTTTAACTCATCTTCACCTGGTTTGTACTGATAAAAGTCACACACTAGATTAAATAGTACAGAGGGTTTTTTTTCATTTTTTATTAGATATTTTTTTCATTTACATTTCAAATGTTATCCCAAAAGTCCCCTAAACCTCCCCCATCCCCCACCTTGCTCCCCTACCCACCCACTCACACATCTTGGCCCAGTACAGAGGATTCTTTATTATGTTATTATACTTGAAAGTTGAATGTAACACTTGAAGCAACTATTTTAAACTTACAGACATGTAAACAAAAAGCTTCCATTTCTTTCTACTCAGACAAAATACAGTATAGATTATTCCAATGATAAATGATATAAAGAATTTGGAGAACATAACAATAATTTTTCCAATTCTAGATGATAAACTTATCAAGAAGTTATACTTTATAAATAACTTATAGATGATGAAATGCTATTTGAACAACTTTAAAAGGCAAAGCATTTTCAGTCAATACCTAACAACTATACTTTTTTTTTTTTTTTTTGGTTTTTTGAGACAGGGTTTTTCTGTATAGCCCTGGCTGTCCTGGAACTCACTTTGTAGACCTGGCTGGCCTTGAACTCAGAAATCCACCTGCCTCTGCCTCCCAAGTGCTGGGATTAAAGGCGTGTGCCACCACTGCCCGGCTTACAACTATACATTTTTAAAGCATAGTCTTCATGTACAATTAATAGATTATTATCTCAAAATCCATAAAATAGAAGACAGATACTGAGACAGTTTGATCTTCCCCATATTCTCTCATTCTGTTAAATATGTTCATAGTGCCTCTGCATTTCCAAATGAATACAAACATCATAGTCTTACGTTTCCTTATTGCTATATTTTGGATTTTGAATTACCCTCCAAAATCCCATGTGGATGGTATTACTGGGAGGTGAAAGGATTCCTACAGTGTAGGGCCTACTGGAAGGAAGTTAAATTGCTAGGAGAATGCCTTTGAGGGATAAACTGGGAACCTGTACCTTTTTTCTTTCCAGACACCATAAACTAAATAGCCCCTTTCACTGTGATGGACTAGATAAGCCCATCAAGGCCATGGACCATGGATCAAAACCTCTTCTCAGAGTCTAATATAAATTTTCTCCTGTTTTTAAGAGTCGTTGATTGCCTTGAGTATTAAGTCACAGTAACAGAAATCTGTGATAACTGATATTGATTATCAGCTTGATATGGTCTAGAATCACCTACAAGACAAACCTCTGGTCATATCTGTGCATTTCTTAGTTGGGTGATTGAATTCTGGAGGCTCACCCAAATATGAGTGTCACCACTCAACAGGTTGGAGTTCTGAACTGAATAAAAAGGATAGAGCAAGCATAGCATCTACCTTCTCAGCATGACCCTCAAACTGTGAACCAAAATCATTCCTGTGTTCTCGGCATTTAGTCCCAGAAGCAATAAACGGAACAAAAACATTGACTCGCTTATCTCACAAAAGTGATGTAATTTATATGCAGGTGTGCAATTATTTTACTTTTGAATATACCTATGAAAGTGCATAAATAGTTTTCTATATTGGTACCAAGAGATATCAGTCACACTTATTCTGTTACAATACTGTAACTTGCAGACCAACAAGACCCACATCAAACTAATTCTGGCCCTGCCTAGCTGAAATCTGTATAGCCAATGAACTTGGAAGCTTACTAGCATGAAAATCAAAACACAGAATTGTTATACTTGTACACTGAACATTAAATTAAACATTTACAGAACTATGTACAGGTGTCTCTCTTTCACATTACTCAATACACAAGAAAGATAAAACACTCTTAATTAAGCTGCACAGATCATGGACCACACAACTCTCAAAAGCTTTCATCAGTAACAAAAGTCTTGTACTCGCTGCAAGGCTTTTGGATTCCATACATTTTCATTCCAGTTTTGAGCATGTGATAATATCCTCTTTTTTTTCTCTGCCTCGTTGACATTTTACCATCGTGTCTCCTAACATTTGAGATTCAATCACACAATTTTAGTTCTTTAAAAAAAAAAATCACTATATTTGGAAGTAGGACAAAATCAGCTGTCTCTAAACACATCAAAAAATTGACTTCTACAGGTTAGGGTGTCAAAGTTTCAAATTTTCTTTTTGACATAATAAGAGAGGCAAGTGAGATTTCAGACATTTCAAGAAAATGCTATAATTCCTTATTTTAAATTAATTCTTCAATGCCCCACATCATACACGGCTGAGAACTAAATTCTGTTCAGATGTTTTTAAATAGATTTTAACACTCTAAGAAATAAAGTTCTGAATGTTGTAGTATCAGGCTCAAAGGTTTGACTAGACAGCAGGAAGTTCTACACCAACACTGAAATCTGTATCATCCTACCATAGATATTAGGTGAGTGAATCTTTCTTTCTCTGTCTCTCTGTCTCTCTGTCTCTTTCTCTCTTTCTCTCTTTCTCTCTTTCACTCCCCTTCCCCCTCCCTTTCCCTCTCCACCATATTCAGTAAAAATAGAGAAGCAAAGAAAGGCTAGGCTCTGAAGGTTATGCAAATCCTAAAATGTTTTGTTGTGGTCTGACCCCCACACCCACACCCAGAATACCTGTACCCACTTTGTTCCATGCCTGCCAGCTATTTCATAATATTGCTGTAACACACCTGCCAGCCATTGACATGGAAAAATAACTTGACTCAGAGCAAGTTCGTGCTGATCACATATCCTGTTACATTCTGTTCTGTATGTCCTGAGTTTTGCTGATCATTTTGTTTTGTTTTTTTGAGACAGGGTTTCTCTGTGTAGCCCTGGCTGTCCTGAAACTCACTCTGTAGACCAGGCTGGCCTCGAACTCAGAAATTCACCTGCCTCTGCCTCCCAAGTGCTGAGATTAAAGGCATGTGCCACCACTGCCCAGCTCAAGTTTTGCTAATCTTAAGCAACTCCACAAAGCTTTATGTAGGACCCATCAAGTTAAAGGTCAATGTGAACTGCTATGGTTTGAGTCAGAGCTGACCACCAGGCAGAACCTCCTACACCCCTGTATGAGCTCATTGTGGTTTTCGTGGCTAATGCTAAAGAATGCTACTAATAAGCCAAAAATTCCCCTGTATATCACCCATCCACCGCCCTTCTTAGCTCACTCAGAACCACTCAGCTTAAAGCTCAGCTGAAAATACTTTGCCTAATAAGTGAGATGTAATACTGCTCCCCTCCTTGCCTTTTAAACTTTTGAGCCTGTTTTTTCCTATAAAAAGCCTTCCCTGAGAAGCTTATTAGGTTATTCCTTTTTGTGATCCAGATCAATCAGTATTAGGGTGTGTGTCCAATAAACCATCTCTGTCTGGCTGAGATGGTGTTTGTGTGGTTTGTGGGGCGACTCCTGGAGCCTACACGTTTAAGTGCATTTTTGCTGCCGTTTCTACTGCACATCCCACCTTTCCTTCTGAATGATGAAGCTAAAGCAGAAGAAAGAAGTTACAGATCCCCCTCTCTCTGACATCTCTATCTCCTCTAAATGAAGCAAGAACAAAGTGATAAGGTGCTCTGGTTTTGTTCCTGTTGCTGTGATAAAATGCCCCAACAAGAAGCAATTAAAGAGAAAGGCCTTTGTTGGGCTTACATGTCTGTATTATAGTTCATCTACGAGGAGAAACCGAGGCAGGAATCCGAGCAGCTTTCACATCACATCCGTAATTAGAAAGAAACAAATGGACCCGTGTTGCCTGCTTATGTGCTAGGTACTCAGCTAGATTTCTTCTATTTGATAGAGTTCAGGACCCCTGCCTAAGGAACTGTTCTGCCCACAGTCATCAGGGTCTTCCTATATCAATTAAGGTATTCCTCCATAGACATGCTAATGAGCCAACCTAATTTAAACTGTTGTGCCAGGAAGCATCCATGAACCCCAAAAGACCACCAAGGAGCCAACTGCAATCACAGTAGAGTCCTTATTTACAAACTCAAGCTTGGGCCACACCACCTCTGACACAGCAGAACAGGAGGGTGAAGCTCCAAGACCTCAGCAGTACAAGGCTTTATAGGAAACAGTGAGTAAATGAGGGGGTTTCAGCCTGGCAAGCATCTAATTGTTTGACTATTGTAATCCAACAGGTGTGTGCTCTGAAGCAAAACCATGAACGTTCTGAAACAATCAGATAAATCTTTGACTGACTGTTGCTAAGCAGTAGCTAGGGAGTCATGGGGTCCTTCCTGGTACTTGAGTGTAGCCTGGGTTCAGCTATAGGTTAAGTTTCTCTTAAGAGAGGCCACGAAGGAGTAGGTTTGGCATCTCAAAACAACTCCTCAGTGAGAGCTCTCTTCACTGAAAGTTAGAGCAAGTTGGTATTTAAAACTAACCATATCAGGTATCTTATGAAGTATTGCTGGGTTTTTTTTTGTTTGTTTTTTTTTTTTTTTTTTTTTTTTTTTTTTTTTTTTTTTTTTTTTTTTTTTTTTTGGTTTTTCGCAAAACAGGGTTTCTCTGTATAGCCCTGGCTGTCCTGGAACTCACTCTGTAGACCAGGCTGGCCTCGAACTCAGAAATCCGCCTGCCCCTGCCTCCCAAGTGCTGCGATTAAAGGCGTACACCACCATGCCCGGCTTGTATTGCTGGTTTTGTAAGTAAATAGAACCAGAGGTGGAGGTACGGGAGCACCTTGGAGGGAAAGAGGAGGGGTGAGGGGAGGAGCAGTATCAGGCACTGGAGAGGACAGGAGAGAGGTGCAGAGGGTCAAGAAATCGAATAAAAATATGTAGCATGGGGAGGGGGGGATAAGGAACTGGGGATAGCCACTGGAGGGTCCCAGACGCCAGGGAAATGAGAGGCTCCCAGGACCCAATGGGGATGATTTTAGCAGAGAAGGGGGGATAGAACCTATAGAGACCACCTCCAGGAGATAGGCATGCCCCCGGTGGTGGGATGGGGCCATACACCCATCTCAAAGTTTTTATCCCAGAAATGATTCTGTCCAAAGAAAGAACAGGGATTTTAAAAAATGGGGCAGATAATGAAGGAAAGGCCATCCGGAGACTGCCCTACCTGGGGATCATCCTGTCTGCAGACAACAAAGCCAGCACTGTTGCTGTTGCCAAGAGGTGCTTGCTGACAGGAACCTGTATGACTGACTGCTCCTTGGGGAGGTTCAGCCAGCAACTGACCAATAAAGATGTGTGGAGCCAACCATCAGAGTGAGCTCAGAAACCCTTGTTGGGGAGCTGGCGGAAGGACTGGAGGAGGGGAGGAGGTTTGAAACCCCCATAGGAAGGACATCAGCTGGCTGGACCAGGGACTAGACCACCAACCCATAAGTGTACAGGGAGGGATCCATGGCTCCAGATACATAGGTAGCAAAGAATGGCCTTGTCTGACATCAGTGGGAGGGGAGGCCCTTGGCCCTGTGGAGGTTTGATACCCAGTGTAGGGGGATGCTGGAGGGATTGGGCGAGAGAGGGTGGGTGAGAGAGCAACCTCATAGAGGCAAAGGAAGAGGAGGGAGGGGATGGGGATCTCGTGGAGGGGGAACCGGGAAGTGGGATATCATTTGAGATGTAAATTAATTGAATGATTAATTTTTTATGTATCTTAGTGCTAGACTGGGTGCCTAGAAAGGACAAAGCCCTGGGTTCGAGCCTCAGCAACACACAGGAAAACATACAAAATGCAAATTCTCAAGTTGAGTGTGGAATATTAAAAATGATGGGCATAGGCATGTTTTGGTCATCATAATTTTTAAATTGATTACATAAATCATGAAGTTCAACAACTTAATCCAGTCTGTAAGCCTTTCTGTCCTCTAAACTTAGGAGCCAAACTAGTTCCAGCTTCAGGGTAACGTGTGAGCATCTACCACTGAATTCAGGCAACTTCACCTGACTACCGCAAAGGATCACAGCATCATCAGCAAGAGCAGCCAAGTGAAAGCCGGAGTCCACAGAAACCCAGAGTCCTCAGAAACCTGAGTCCTCAGAAACCCCCACCCCATTTTGATTTCCACTAACCTGGTATCCGCCAGAGTGGCTCGTGCCACTGCCCAGGCCACAACAAATACCGCTGGAAATCCTGAAAACAGAAAAAGATTTGAAGCCCACATTTACTTGCAGATTAAAGACTATTTTGTTTGCTTTTTTTTTTTTTCGGGTGGCTATAATATTAGCACTTAATTAAGAGAGGAAAATAAATAGATACACACACACAAAAAAAAGTCTTCAATAAGAAACGTTCACCTAATGCCCTCTTGTTAGTTTGAGAAGCAAGTGGCAGTCTAAAGGGCAAATTGCGCCTGGAAGTCTGAGGGTGACGATGTTTCATCAAGTTTTCCTGGCAGGGATGGAGGAGGAAACCACATTCGGAGGGGACTGAAATATGCAGAGCCATAACCATGCTGAGGGTGTACCACTCTGACAAGCCACACGGAGGCCTGCTCTCAAGGAACGCGGCCACAAGGACAAGAAAATCTGGAAGAAGCCGTGGCCTTAAAATCATTATACTGTTCAATCAACAGTACATTTAGAACACATCCACATTCTAAAAGCGGGAGAGGAAGACCAGAAGCTTTTGATGTCAGGAAGTTCAGAAAGAGTTTGTCCTTTCTTGGCTCTAAGTACGACTCCAAACAGAAGCATCTGTCCACACTCAAGGGACTGAACTGACCACTCAGAAAACAGGTATTATAAAGTGAGTTGGGTATCTTTGGCCCTCTCTTTTGCTTCCTCTCTCAGCATCTGCTCTCTCTTACATAACATACTCTGCAACACCCTATCACTTGCCATCAAGCCTGCACCAGAAGCAGACGCTCCCAGACCTCCAGAATTGTTTGCTTGCTTCCATTTATTCTTTATCCAGCTTCAGCTACTTTGCTATAGTGACACAAAATGAACTAAAGTAGGGATGTTCACAAATACTTCCATATTTAATTTACCACCAAATGAACAGTTGAAAACTATTGGCTAGACTGCAGTCACATTATATACAGGTGACACATATCTACAGGTAATGAAGTGTTTATACCTGCTGCTGATTTAAAAAAAAAAAAAACACCAGGATGTGAAATTTTTCTAATTTGAAAAGATGGCAACAGGACCATGACCAGATCAAATAACCATAATAAGTACTTTATATATTAATAAATAGACAGGCACCTCCTCTGACAGCTGAAGATTAAATATATAAAAGTTAAGTATCATACTCATAATGGTGAGAACTAAAACAGACCTTTTAAATTAAAAATTAAAATATAGAAAGATACACAGATGAGAGAATGACTGGAAAGAAGAATAAACTATCATCTGTGGGGAAACTGAGGCAAGGACAGAGAGAAGTAAGGCTGTGTGGGGTTAAAAGAGAAAAAAGTTGTTACTTATGTTTACCCCTCTCTGCATTGCTTATAGAGATTTATTTTTAACTGTGTGAACATGTGTATATAAAGGTGTGAGCTATGCGTGTGTGGGTACATGTGGAGGCCAGAGGCATTGGGTCCCTATGAGATGGAGTCACAGGCTGTTGTGAAACACCTGTTATGGATATTAGGAATTTAACCCAGGTCCTCTCGGTCAGTCTCCAGCCACCTTTCTACATCTTTATAATTAAACTCAGTATAAAAGCAATCACTTTAATATTTGTCTAATCTAATACTAGATTTTAATTCCTTTTTTTTTTCCAAGACAGGGTTCTCTATATAACCCTGGCTGTCCTGGAACTCACTCTGTAGACCAGGCTGGCCTCGAACTCAGAAATCCACTTGCCTCTGCCTCCCAAGTGCTAG